>JALIZH010004581.1:0-10880 GCA_030522465.1 Rhipicephalus appendiculatus | reverse complement strand
GTGTCGCTTTCTTTGCTCCATATAATTTGTGCCGTTCTCTTACGTAGCGGCTGCGACGTGGCCGGTTAAAGCGCCGGGCTCGCGTTGTTTTCTACACCGGTTGATTAGCCGAAGTAAGCATAGCTAGCATCGCATAACCTGATGAAGCCAAGCTCACAAAATAGAGTACCTCGGGTGGGCTTCGATGCCACACACATTAATCAGTAATAATTATAATTTGTGTTAACGCTAATTACATTTTATTTAGCTTAATGAGATTCGACTCGTTCAGTGGTAATTAGTATTGTTACGATGGAATGGGTTTATTTACAGATGAGATGAAAGGACATGGAAGCGGGAGCAGCGTAATTGCGGGACAAGGCCAGTCCGGTTCCCCAAACCACACAGTCCAAGCGCCCGCTCCACTACTCTTCCTCTTCTTCTGCGCTCCGCACACTCACGCATTAACGTTACAGTATATTCGTGAGCTTGGATTCTGTGAGCTCATGAGAATTCGATTTCAATTACTTTAAGAGGTTTTAATGAGATATTGCTTAATGAGACCTAATTATGATCCGATTAGTTTGATGATACCATCATCAACCACGCTTAATCAGATTTATCTATCCTTACCTTGGCGCCGCGTAATTAGCTTGGTCATGCATAATTAGCGTAATTATGTCATGTGAAACTTCAGTATTTAGGGTCTGTTTCATTGGATCTCAGGTTAATTAATCAGACATAATTAGTATTCACCTTAACTAACACTGATTAGATGTAAATGAGCTTAATTAGCTTCGTGCCGATAAGGAGTAATTAGTATCTTCCTGGGCTTGGCTTCTTTAGGCTCATGGGGAAGTCAACTTGGATTAATTGGCCGCGGTTAGGTTTTCCTTATTTAGGCTAATTTCGCTCGGCTAAATTAAGAGATAGCATGATCAACTATGCTTAATTATATTTGGCTACACTTACCTCGACTCATCTGGGCTCATCTAAGCTTAACTTCGCTTAACATGAAGACAGCAAGCTGGACTAGGCTTAATTAAACCTACTTACGCCTGACTTTATTAGGTGATACCGTGCTCAACTATGTTTGATTAGTTTCGGCTACCCTTTGACTTAACTAGGCTTATTTAGTTTAACTTGGCTTAAAGCGACAAAGGCAAGCTGGGCTGAGAAAACTTAATTTTGTGTGCTTGGCTTCATCAGGTTATGCGATGCTAGCTATGCTTAGTTCGTCTAATCAACTGGTGTAGAAAACGACACGAGCCCGGCGCTTGAATCGGCCCCGTCGCAGCCGCTACGTAAAGGAACGGCACAGATCCTGTGGAGCAAAGAAAGCGACACCGAGTTGTCGTTTTGGCTACGAGTGCCGTAACCGCGTCAGACAGATTGGCATGAGAGGCCAACTGATACGACGGGACGCGCATGCGCACCGCAGCAGGCGTCACGTCGCTAGATGGCGCGTCGATGCATTCGGCCACGCGATGCCGTGGTCTGCACACTTTTGCTCACGCCTGTACGTAAGAAAATAACTCGTTATGGCGGACACGCGAACATCAGGCAGCTGAATATCGAACGCACTTTAAACGGCGTGGGTACGAGACAGCACCGATATTCTAGTGCAAAAAAAGCATCCAACTGATTGGGCAAGCATATCTTCTATACAGCACACGCGCAGCATAAATGGATCCACGCACCAAAGAAGAGCCCGACGAAAGGCTTATGGCGAAGGAGGCCAGAATGTTCTCGCCTCTTAATGGCCTTCGTATGATATAGGCGTAGCCAGGCACGATTTATGGTCGTTTTTTTGTGTTGAGTTCTATTTAGAGGAAGCGAAGGAAGATTCCATTACTACCATAGAGTCGCTCCCTGGTCGTGTTTTACAGCGAAAGCTGTTATGAGATCGCAACAAGGGTCGTTTCTGCGCCGTAGTTGTCCGCCGCCGCCGCCGCTGCCGCCGGTGTCCGTAACCAATATCGCCCGAAATAAGAAAAAAACTAAATAAATAAAAAAAACACCTATAACTGGATGGGAATCGAACCCTGGTCTTCTACGTGGCAGCCCAGCACTCTACCACTGAGCTACTCCGCTGCTTGAAACTGCGGAGCAAACTGACCCTATGCAGGCTTCATGTCGGGTAAGGAATCGCGTTAACGTGTGTTGTAAAGCGTTTTAGAACAGTAAAGTAAGAACCAGGCGTCACACTAATCGAATTGCGTAACGAGTGGGTCGTTCATTGCTCCAACCCATTACAAAAGCCTCAGGCAAACTTCTTCATCGTCGTCAGCCGCAGCATCAACAAAGTGCACATAATGCGTTACGATAGTGTAGCGGGTACCGCGCTTTTCTGAAGAATGACGAATAATGGCATAGTAGACGCTTCCCCACTACACAAAAATTATGATTTATGGCGTAGTGGGTACCATGCAAGTGCGCTTGTAGTAGTAGCCCCAAGAGTGTTCAAAAAAGGCTCTAGAAAGGTCGCTCTCCCAGCTTTCGCTGTGGCTGTGCTGCGCGTTCTGCGCAGGCCTGGCGGTTTTTTTTTTTTCATTCAAAGAGACCCGCGATTTGGAAGGTTCATTGACCTTTCGCGCAAAGAACACACTTTTTTTTTTCACAGCTATATACATTTCTGTTTCCTGTTGAAACTTTTTTGAGTAGCTTGGTTCTGTAACCTACTCGACTCAAAGCGACAAAAGATTCAAGTTTAGTTGCACAGTTATTACATTAAGCAGTGCACCCGGTTCGTCTAAAGTTTCAATGACGAGTTGCATTTCTTGACGAAATCCCACTCTCTGTGTTTAGTGTCATACCGAACTGTTGCACCATCGAACATCAGATTGAGGCACACGGGCAAAGTGAAACACATATTCGAAGAGTGGACAGACTTCACATCCCAAAGGCAGAGCTAGTGGCATCAGTTATATCTTCGCCATTGCCGAACATGCACAATCAATTCGACGCAATGCGAAGCGAATATTCCAGAACGAATGCGAGACTCTCACTTTTTTTAGGATGGTTATCAGCCAGTCCTCCTCTCCACAGCATTTGCGTCACCGGCGTCATAGCTTTGTCTTTGTTCTGCTTCTCACTACACAGCTTCACCCTCTCAACGTCGCTACCCTTTCTCTGCCAGAATCAACTGGCTACACTAGGCTTCCATCTAACCCATTTACCTTTACCCATGCTTTCCCTCTCGTCAGGCTTCGCTATCGCAGCTGAACTACGAAGTGTGCACGACGAATCTTCAGAGATTTACCTTGGCCTGAACAGATTCCGCTGTTAATAATTGATTACCTGTATTGCCTTACTTTTTACGTATGCTGTAAAACTAGAGATCTGGACAATAAACACATTGAAACACGAAATACATGAACAGCAAGTTATTGGCCAGATAGGATATATATATATATATATAATAAACATAAAAGCAGGGTGGTCAACCGGAATTTAACACCCAGTTTGCTACCCTACACTACGGGGAGGGGACATGGCAAGAAAGAAATAAATAATATCGTAGATACGAGCAGGTGCACGAGCACAAACAAACAAGCAAAAAAAGAGGGAGGTATCGAGTGGCAGTACTACGACCTAGCCAATAGGCCACTGTCCACTGTGACGAAAACATTCGCTATTTCAAACTTCAAAAGTTGAAAGCTAAAAAATTTATAGACCTCGCACATACCTCCTTCAAGTAGCCCATAGGTTTATACTGCACTCTAAAAATAATCGATTAAAATGGTGTCTTTTTGCTACACAACTATGATCGTCATCTACCCCGCGTACTTTCCTGGCGTTATCACCGCCGTCCCGGCACTTCCCGGTCACGAACGCCGCGAACATAGGAATGTGCCGAGAGCCGGGTTTTCAAGAGAGGAAACGTGAGCAAGCCACATGACGATTATTGTTGTGTAGCAGAAATACTCCCCAAAATACTCGTCTTTTTCTTAGAGTGTGTGTACGAAATAAAAATATTATCAGTATGAGGCTGTCCTGACAAAAACTATGGTGCTCGAAGAGACGGTGCCTTAAAGTACACTATAGACTTCGCAATAAAATGTGTTAAAGGCGACGAAAACTGGACACTTGATTTTGTCCTAATGCTGGTAAATAAAACTGCTAAAAATTACACGCGAAGAAGTAAACTCTTACATTAACCTAAATATGCCATTTCTTTCGGGCGAAAATAAACGCTTATGCCTTTTTAACTTGAATTTTCACTGGTGTATCTAGGTGGTCACACTTCTTCGTGTTGTAAATAAATATCTGTTAGCGTGTAATAGAATTCTCCTATCCTTAACTTTTATACATCACGGATGTTTGCGACCTAATTTTCTCTCTTTGTCTTATTTTTTAGATTGATACATGCGATAGTGGTTAATAACATACTCTTGCACTATCCTTTATTTACCACTGCAATTGCTGTCCTCATTTTCTTAATCTTCTTTTTTTTATCAAATAAATATACACGTAGTTGTGCCACTTTGAGTTTTACTGAACAAGGACTTAGGAAGTATCGCCCATAGTGTCGCAGAACTGTTGCCATTTTCCTAAAGTGCGTTTCAAAGCTGCCACTGTACTTTCGTTGTTTCTTGAGAATTTACTGTGTTGCACATCAGAGCTGACTTGAGCACTTCCAGGATGCTGTACTTCGACTTTTGTGAGGGGAGTTCCCTCGCGCACTGAGGCTGGAAAGGGGCGGATGGGGTACGACTGGATAGAAAAGACATTGCCTTGTCTGTGTGTTATTGCATTCCTTCTGGCTGCATTTCTGTCTCACTCCTTGTTGACGTTATACGCCGTTTCCAAGGGCGTTCTTTCTTTTTTTGCTACAGAGAGGAAATATGAGTTTCAATGCATGTCGTTTATTGGCTGCCGTTTAATATACTCTCTTGGCTCTACAAACTTTATCAAGGACAGGAATACGCTGCGCCTAGTCTCTAAGTTCAAGTTCCTCGTAGATTGTTTTTTTTTATTTGATGCACAATTAATTCAACATCAAACATTCATGAAGTTGGTGTGGCTGACCTGACCATGTATGGTACACACCGTTATGGGCAATTGGCCTTAATATGGTCTTTAAAGATATTAAGAGTATGATGATTTACCGATTAGAAATCGCCCAATAAAGACGAAATGAAAGTGTGTTGTGCAGAGGAATGTAATTTAGACAGAAAGCGCAATTAAAAAAAACAATAAATATACATTATGCGTACAAATTAAATGTTAACAGTAACAAATCTAGCAGGGTAACCGATTACAGTGAAACCTCGGTGATACGAACACAGCTCATACGAATTTCGGGGTGATACGAATTTTTTTTTTTGGTCCCGGCCAAGGCCCATTGGCGTGCAATGTAATGGAGTGCGGTTGTTGCGAACCGATTTTCACCTGGAGACGTTTGATACGAACGTACGCTACCGTTCAGGTACGAAGAGGTGCTGTCCGCGCTGTCGCGGAAGACGCACCAAGCACGTGCGAGTGCGGGAATGCAAGCGCAGGCATGCGCGCCGCACCGCCAAATCGTCCGAATGACGGTGTAAATGCGGGAACGGCCGTAAATCTCCCAAAAAACATCCCCAACACCTCCGTGATAACAAAATCATAACATAGGACCATGGTTCTGTAATTTAGTGGCATGGATCTATCAAAAGCGCTTCTTCCGTTACTTTCACCCCAGTACTCCAGTATCACGCGAGAAAGCATACTAAAATTTGGAAAGGGTTACTGCTGTGGCGGGTCACAACACACCTGGTTCATTAATACACGCGCGTACGGGCCCTATATTTACGATTGCTGGTGTGATTACCGACATCTAAGAACTTAACTGGCAATCATTCAGAGTTCTTCCTGACGTTGCTGCGGCCCCGAAAAACAATAAATGAAAATGTACGCCAGCTTTATTCTGTCGCAAGCTAATTTTCTATGCTTTCTGGTGATACCAATTTCGGATGATATGAATATTTTTGGTGGTCCCCTGAAATTCGTATCACCGAGGTTTCACTGTAGTTGATTATTTGTACTGCCAACGAAGCCAATGTGCAGGAGAATCGAAGAATAGAGGATCCCGAGGGTCGGAGACACCCACAAACTCCAATAGCTCTTAAAGCAGTGTTTAAAAATGTTTCAGTTTCTCTCACCGCAGTGAATCGTCGACGGGTCACAAAGAAATGATTTACTGTTGCTGTATCACAAAATAAGCACAGTGCTAAGAGAACCTGGCTAGACCTGCGTTTATTGATGTTCAGCCAAGATGCACAAAAAATTGAAGGACACTTTGTACATTCCAAAGTGTGTTCGGCGAAAGCGTGTGGCCATTCCACTGATTATGCCATGTCTTTTTTCTTTTACACTCTCAGTCGCATAAGACACAAACCTAATGGGTGCGTGTTTTCTTCTTTAATTTTTTACCGCGAATCGCAGCGAGACGCGAGACTCAGCTTCCTCCGTTCGCATGCGTTAGTATTTTCTCGCGCTTTGCGCATCGTGCAAACGCCATCCGCGTTCCAGCTCTTAAGTTGACGGACCCTTTGTAAATTGGAAAGTGTATTCCGTGAACGCCTGGGTCCATTGAGACGGCGTCGGTCAGAATGATTGCAAACTCTGGTCACAGCGACGCTACGCAAGCAAAGCGCGAGCGCTATAGAGTCCGACGCGACCGGCGTCCGTCTGCGCATCCCGGCGGCCACCTGGCTCAGTGCCAGAGCTCGGATGGACGGACGGACGGACATGGACGGATGAACGGACGGACGGACAGACGGATGGATGGACGGACGGACGGACGGACGAACAGACAGACAGACAGACAGACAGACAGACAGACAGACAGACAGACAGACAGACAGACAGACAGACAGACGGACGGACGGACGGACGCCGGACGAAGGTCAGACGGACACCGGACGGACGTGAGCATGAGACATTAAAGACTTTCGCCTTAAAGATTACACCATCCACCGCTAAAGGGAACCATGTGTAGATGCGAAGCAGCGGGCGCTAACGCTTACACTGGCGGCGGCGTTGACGCTGGCGCTCATCCCAGCGTTGCACAGGAGAGAAACCTGGGGGGCGCAAAGCACGCAGTGATGGACGGTTGTTTCCTACTGGAACATCCCAATCGCTGCTGGGCAATGAGAGACAGAAGACTCGTACTGGACACAGAGACCCGCAGTTCGCTTTTAGTTAACGCGCACGCTGCGAATTTTTCATCGTTCGGCAACGCACAGGGAGAAATCTCCCACCGGCACCACCTTGCAGGTCAAGATCCATTGCCATATATACGGGGTGGCCAGTGAACGGTTGTGCAGCGCCAGCAGTCGGTTTTTTCAACAAAGAAACTCGCTAGCAGACGCTGCCTGCGTCGGCGTTGCGTGGCGAGAGAGGGGGAGCGTAGGAGAGGAGAGAGGGAGGAGGGGACGCGCATGCGCATTAGGGGTGTGGTTGCCGCGGGGGGGGGATGCCTAGAGGAGAGATGGGGAGGGGACGCGCATGCGCAGTGAGGGTGTAGACGCCGCGGGGGAGGGGTGCCTAGAGGAGAGAGAGGGGGAAGCGTAGGAGAGGGAGGGGCAGGGGGACGCGCATGCGCAATGGGGGTGTTAGCGCCGCGGGAAGGATGCCTAGAGGAGAGAGGGGGAGGGGACGCGCATGCGCAATGGGTGTGTAAACGCCGCGGGCGGGAGGGATACCTAGAGGAAAGAGAGGGGAAGCACAGCAGAGGAGGTGCGTGGGGAGGGTTTGCGCATGTGCAGTAAGGGTGGTGAGGACGCACACCACCAGCACTACCGCCGGACGGACGGACGGACGGACGCCGGACGGACACCGGACGGATGGACACCGGACGGACGGACACCGGACGGACGTGAGCATGAGACATTAAAGGCTTTCGCCTTAACCCATTAGGGACCAGTGTACTTTAAAAAGTACACTTCCTTTTTTTCGGGCATAGAAAATACAAAACAGAATATTCTGATCTTGCTCATTACAATTTCTGATGTCAAAGGTTGCAGCAAGAAAATCCTAATTTGGAATATTGACTCAGTTATGTTTTTTCTGTTTTATGACTCGTCAAACTTTCGGAAATTGAGAGCCTGTTAAAACCACGTGGTCAGTACTACTTTTTCTAAATTAATTTGAAGTTTCACATTTTATATGTTGAAAAAACGGACGGTTTCTGCTTCAGGTTGAGCAATTCAATCCCTGCAAAGCGCGAGAAGCCTATAGAGTGCATAGTTTTGCTGTGAGGAGTAATCAAATGTTGCTGTACTTTATTTAGTACACTGGGACTTCGTGGGAGCATACATGTAACTCTTGTTGTGCGTTGCATCATAGATTCAACAGGCTTTTTTTGTTATGAATGCCGTTTTTTCGGTTATCTCAGACTCATGAGGCTGCGAAAGATGTCGCTGTGAATAAAAGAGAGCCTCTTGATGTTTTTAATTGGCGATTCTCACCCTAACATGGGAACTTAGGAGGAGCAGGGGAATGACGATGGTACGAATGGATGCTTTCTGCTAACGATAAAAAACATGGAACGAGAGGAACGTGGGTAAGATGACTTCTGTTTTGACTCAGGAAAGCAACTTTGTTTCGAAAATGGCAAAGACAAGAGCATAATTGTTATGCTGACGAAAGGCTACACAGTTGAGTCACTATGCTCTGTATCGTGGTGGATATTCACTGTAAAGAAAAAAACGTAGTGCCACTGTCCTCCTTTTTCATCCGCAGTAACAATGCCATGAGGGGGTTTGAGCTCTACGATTAAGCTGCGAATGACTAGAGAATTTTCATCGCTGAGAAAAGGTGGTACCAGCCCCTATTTACCTAGATGATCGAAATAGCCGCAGACAACGCATAAAGGGTCTGCTACCACATTGTAGGTTTTAGCAGACCCTCTACGCGTTGACTATTGTCCTTTAGTCGCATAACAGCAAAACACTGACTGCGCCTTGTTGTACCCAAGAGAAGTATCAAAGCTCTCCAGATTCTACTGTGCTTGGTATTACCCTCTATCCATACGGACATTTTCACAAGAAGCCGGCAAAACAGTAGAATTCTGCCAAAATACATCGAAATTGTGTGGCGAAAAGCGTGACATTACACTTTCCCTAAAGCACTGGTCCTTGATTAAGTGGCATGGGCCAAGATAACTTTGTTATTCGTTTCACAAGGGCCCAGCGTACTCGCCATTCTTGCATCAAGTCACCTTGCCCGTTGCTATCTCGAAGGCCCAGCGTACTTTTTATAGTACAGTATCATAACTCCTGAAGAAACGCCCGCAACTCTATGAAAATTTGCACGTGTGGTTATCTGTTGTGGTTAATTAAATAAGCAAAATTTCAATAAATTCGGACCAGTAGTTCTTTCGTAGTCATTAATGGGTTAATAGCATCGCCTCGTGCGGGACACATCTTTGCTTCAACTATGATACGACTCGAACACGAGCAGTCGGGACATAAACGAAGGAACGAGTCCTTTCGCTATCGAATAACTGTTGTTTTAAACAGTAGTAGTCCTGCGGAGCCAGATTCCAATTTTTTAACTGTTCCCTTCGTAATGCCAATTTTCTGCACCTATCGTGCAGGTACTGGTACTGGTGATGGTACTGGTGATGGTACTGGTACATGTTCGTTGTACTGGTATTGGTACAGGTACGCGGTCCTTGCATTCATCGAGCAGCATGCGTAAGAAACAGCTGCTTTCAAACTGCTCACAAGAGTTCTTTCTTGAGAGTCCGCGGTACTGCAGCCAAACTTGGTTGGTCAAAAAGCCAAGAAGCTATCGGAAGTCTACAGGCTGGTGTGTATCCTTTTGGTAGGCACTCGCGGTAAGCCGATCTCCTCTTCCCTAAATGAGACAGTTGCACACGGTTGCATACATTCATAGCTGAGAATCACCTCTATGAGCATCTTTGATCTTCGCTGAAATTATTGACGTCTTTTTCCCTTGCAGATAGGGGCCTAGCTTGCACAAAGCGTTGTGCAAGCTAGACAATAACTGTCGCACACTGTAACACATGAAAAAAAAAACTGTCGCACTCTTACAAAAAAAAAAAAGAAAGCTTGAGATATCTGCAGTTGCAACACCATAAATTTCTCTATTCTCTTCAGGTATAAGAAGCACTGGTTGCTTCTACACAGCTGAACACAAGTTCAGGCAGCCCCTCCATCGGCATTATCATTCTGCCAGTGACACTTTACACCACGGTGTATTTGGCGCAACGAAGCACGAAGAGGCTGAGCATTTATTTTTGGGTAAACGCAGGCCATGCACATTTCTCCATTCAAATGACACCGCTTTCCAAAACTCGCCATCTTTTTAAAAAGAAAGAAATAAAAGAAGTCGAGATATTCCATTCCGTGAGAGGTGGTTTTGACAAGGCAGGCAGGAAGAAAACATGGCGCGTGAAGACAGCCTTGTAATCCTGAAGAGAAATGTGTCTGCGCAAACGCACACATGTTGACCGGTTGCATAGGCATTGTTTTGTAGGCGTTTGAACGCTTCGCATGTTAAACACAGCTTCTTTTACACGTGTGTACTTTACTGGAAAGTTTTATCATACGTTCGCACAGAGACTGTAATCAAAATGTTTTGGCAGCTCATTCAAGCGTAGTCTCGTGCATAAGCCGCATAGTGTTTTCCGGAAATTTTAAAGCACTTATTCACAATACCATTCGGATCAGGAACCCAAGTTTCCTGCGCCATGCTTGTATATCCCGACATCGAACGCACTACTGAACACTTTCCAATCTGAATAATTTCATATTTCGCCCAACTGTCCCTGTTTGTACAATTTCCTTCAAACCTAAAATTAACAAGAACATTTGTTTGTTGCGATATTCACACATACCGCATCACATCTTTGGAACAAACTACCCACAGACCTAACCGAACCACAGTCA
>JALIZH010004577.1:0-10377 GCA_030522465.1 Rhipicephalus appendiculatus | reverse complement strand
GCTCCGTCATTTTCATACCGCGGAACTACCGTGGTGCTCCCAGCGGAGCATGCAGCTGTCGCACCACCTGTCTTGCGCGCCGCTCTGTAGAGTAGAGGATTCCTAGAGGAGAGAAAGGGGGGAACCGTAGGAGAGGGGGCAGGGGGACGTGCATGCGCTGTGGGGGCGCTCCGTAGAGTAGAGGATTCCTAGAGGAGAGAAAGGGGGTGAGCGTAGAAGAGAGAGGGAGAGGGGACGCGCATGCGCTGTGGTGGTGTTGGACGCGGGAAGGAGGGACGGACTAAGCCCCCTCCAAAGACATGCAAGCAATATTAAGGAATGGGGTCAACCTGGGCTACAGACACCACCTGCCTAGCCATTGCTAAGCAGCCTCTGTGTGCTCTCAGCCATGACTCAAGGAATGGGGTCAACCTGGGCGACAGACACCACCTGCCTAGCTATTGCTAAGCAGCCTCTCTGTGCTCTCGGCCATGTCACTGATGACTGTGATAGGGTTGACGGCCTTCATATTACTATAGTGTCTGGTTCGCATAATGGGTGCTTCCCTACTTCAAGAAAGTGGCCGGACGAGGGACGCGGGACACGGGACGCGGGACGGGGGACGCCGGACGGACATAGCCCCGAGCATAAGATGCTTCGCATCTAAAATTCAACGTGTAGTACACGGTCTGTCAAAAAGCATCTTCCGATTTGTTGAAGATTTTTTGGTTTTTATTTCATGGGGCTGATTATGTGTTCAACGTGGTGAATGTACTCAAAGTGTTTCGTGAATGCGGCTTGGGTCTGAAGTTCACCCATGAGATAGCAAAAGATAAACTTCTACACTTTCTAGACCTATCATTGCGAATTTCACCTAATCACATGATGTACAGCCCTAGATCAGAAGAATGCTTACTCCACTACAAGTCGGGGCATTCAAAAATCGTTAAAAACGAAATAGCAGTGTCGTGTCTTAAAGGAGTACTCACACGAATTTTAAATATTTTTTGGGTTGTTGCTCTAAATGAAAACGCGGGTGTCGAGAACCCTAAAAAAGTGTCGCGGTGCTTGGGAACGCATAGAATACATTTTTAATACCGCTACCTTAAAGAAACAGCAATTTCGGTTTCAGTATCAAGAGGGTGGCTTCTCAGTGACGTGCCAAGAGAGGTTTGACATAGTCGTGACATACTAGCAACAGTTGCTTATTTGCTGTCAGTCGCACGTGGTTCTCGTAAACAACGATGAGTGGATTGTCGTCCAGAAACTTTGAGAGTGATTTGTGCGATTTAGGCTGCATGCAGGCGCCAATTTCACGAACCCAGTTAACTGTGTTGATTTGTCGGGATAATGTCCATTGCGGTTGGGTTGGCTTGCAGATGCTGGGCCACGAACTTTAAAATCAAATTAAAATATTTTGTACGCGTCGTGTGGCTGCGGTGTGTGGAGAGCGATGACAGTGCACACCATTTAAACGAAACGAACGATGTCCCTTTTGGGGTGCGTCAAAATGGTGTTAGTACTCCTTTAAAGGGGCTATAGTCAAGTCCTGCTGTCACTTAATCAAAGAAAGCTTTTCAAAGGAAGTAGCAAAGGTTGCCTTCAGCAGGCTTCCAAGAACTGGCTATCACCAGAGCGGTTGACAAAGTTATACGAATTGTAAAGGGTGTGAAATCTCTTTCAAGGAATAGCCTGAACAGGGCCAAAAAGCACTGGCCAGTTGTCCCTTACAGTCATCATTTTTCTCATGCATTGAATAATGTTGGCAGCAGGTATGATATTGATGTTGTTTTCGGCGCTCCTATAAACGTGCAGCAGTTGTGCCATTCTGTTGCCAAAAAGTTTAGCATAAGAGAGAGAAAATGTACTTGTGTGATGAAGGAATGCTTGAAGTTCATGAGGTGTAGAAAAGGGGTTGTTTATCGGATACCACTAAGTTGTGGAAATATGTATATTGGCCAAACAGGTGGCTGCAAACACACGTCTAAAAGAGCATGCAAGTTCTCTGGGGAAAGAAATATTTTCGCACCTGTCCAATCATTGCAAATCATGTCATTGTAATCCTGTTTTCTTGTGACACAGACATTTTGTTTGCTCATAATGATAAACTTACACGTGAAGTCACGCAAGCATTCTATATAAGAAGGTGTGGGATAAAGTCTATCAGTCAACCTTCCGTGGCACTTAATGATAAAGAAATGTCTTTTTTGAATTGTGTTTAACTTTTATTCTGCCCATATGCCCCATGACTTGCTCTGCGCATGCTTTTTGATGCTTATTTGTGGCTGTATGTTTAGTTGTTATCAAAAAGTAAATCACTTGCGAGTATCAGCGCTCGTTTGTACCTTCTTTCTGTGTGTCCCTGTCATTTGTGCGTGCTGCAAATAATTTAGTTCGATTGTTGAGAATCTCGTCTTATAATCCGAAGTAAACTGAACAAATGTTATAGACGGACGTAGTAGTTGTGTCATGGCGCTGGGGCTGGAGTTGCAAGTATTTTTAACCCTTTCAGGCGCCACCTAAGAAAAACTGTCTATAAATGTGTCAAATCGATACTACGTTATTTCAAGGCACTCAAGATTCTCTTGCAACAAAAATAATATAATTGTATGTTAATGTATGCGTGTAATTATAACTAATCTTAAGTACGTTGTAATTGAATATCTATTTATTATCAAGTCATTCATGCTCTGTATCGGCATAAATAGAATGTAGTCTCGGTGTAGAAATACTGTGCAAATTCGTTTTTTGGTTATGTCTATTTTGAGCAGAGAAAATTTATATACTTTTCACATGGCTCGCAGGAAGCGGCACATCGAACGACTCGTTATTTAACTTCAAAATGAAGTTAAATGAAGACAAATTTATTATGCAAGAGTTCAATTCATCCAAAGCTCGATATATTTTGGCTCTTTTGTTAGACTCTAGTTGATACAAATAACAAAATCAAGTGGTGTACACAATTGTGTACATAGCGCCTCAAAGGATTAAGTATGATGCCTGGAAACACGGATGAAAATCCCAGGATCGCTCGCAGTTTCGTAAAAAAGGTGCTAATGGCACCTAGCTGTAACTCACAATGAAGAGCCGAATATATCAAGTGAAATACTAAATTTCACCCTTGCCCTAATTTGAGCCACCGATCAGATAAACTCCTCTTGCTTATTTCTACCTCCTTATGTTTTAGTTTGCCTTCACTGTACATAAAATCGCCTGCTTCGAAAAAGTTCAGCTCCTTTCACTTGGCCTGTATACGGTGATGCCCTTTACAGAAAATTACCAAGTGTTGAGCCGTTTTCTTCTCTGCACACACGCACCGCATAGTTTCTATACCTTCATATATGGCTCGCTACTTCTTGGTCTGCGGGTTTGCGGAGTGGTCGCGCTATCTCTCGGAGGGGGATAATGGTTCCACGCCACGCTGATGATGTGTTTTTGTCAACATCTCGCCCACACATTTTTTTCTTAAATTTAAGCTCTAGACAGCATCGCTGTAAAAACTTGATGACGCCAGGCACTCAAAAACCAGTATTCATAAGCTTACGTCGACGCGCCTGGTTGCTAGCTATGGCGTAGTTAACGCATTCAACGTGCTAAGACTAACTACGTATTAGCGATGAAACAACCTTAGCACGCACTGCACGAAAGGACACAAGGGTGAAGGTTCTCACCTTGCCATCGTGTAACGGAAGGATGCGATACTGAAGTGCAGTGTTCAAGTGCTCCACTGTTGCACATAAGAATTGCTCGAAACCAAATCTTCCAGGATTGAACAAGAAGAACTGATAAAGTTGACAATATCACACGTGAACAGCGCTCTTTACTTAGGTAGTCTGGCGAGGAGGTGGTGGTCAGTCTGACTATCGCTTCATGTCTTATCTAGGAAGAAACGTCCTTCACAATTGGAGAGAAATAATAAAAAGTAAGAAAGACGTTACATTTATTTAACTGCTTTTTTTTTACTTGCGCGACATGTGCCATATCTATCAGTCGATGAAGTGATGAACCATCTATGGCTTCCGAGAAATTTCCGTGGAAACAAGCTCGGAGGTTGTAGATGGGCTAGAGTTGGGGAGGAGAGTTCGTGCCACCTATAGCGGCGTGTACTCTCTCGTCCTTTTCTTTTCTTTTCTCTCTATGTACTGACTGCCGAAGCATTTTCGGTCCACACAACCCACTTGACAACTGACGGCCGTGTCTCTGTGCGTGGTGAGACGTTGTGAACCCCATGCACCGGTGTTTTCAAGCGAAGCTTGTACTGACTAACCTGTGAAACTGGTGGTGTTGGTGATTCAAAAACCCACCACCGCGGAAGAAACACGTGACGCGCTTTCTCAAAAACCCTCCTTACCCACAATCATGCGCACCGTAGTAATAATATATAAAACCAAAATACCTCTTCGTTCCTGGGCTGCCGTATCATCCCGAATTCCCCGGTAGGACAGCGAATGCCTTTACTACGAGGTCACGCGGCCCTTCTTGCGCAATGTTAACTGAACGGAAGCATAGGAATGCGCTATACCGACGATTCGAGAAACCATTGGTAAGCAGTACAATTCCTACGGGCGCTTCATTGAAATATTTTGTGTTGTCGGACTAAGAGCGATCTGCTGGACCTTGCGAACGTTTAACATGAAGAATTCTACATTTCAAGAAAATTCTGCCTTCGAGTAATTGGGATTCCTAACCCGCGTTTCCAAATTCGCGTTATGGTCCTTTAGCTGGGCCTTTCTAGAGACAGATAAACGCTAGAAATAACATCAAACACGCCATCGCGATTCAGTACGAAAACAGCCGTCTTGAGGCGGCCGCTACTTGCCGTCAATCCATCTCACAAGCTGGTTGCAGCACTGTGGAAGGTACGGGTTGCGTAGCCTATAGTGTCACGGCATAGGGACGTTGGCGTAGGCAGAATGCGACTTGCCTAAGATATGAAACTCTATTAGGCTAAACTTGTGGCCGGGAAACGGAAAGTCAAACTACAGCATACACACTGTACAGATATCGTCGAACAGAGCGTCTGCCGTCAATAAACTGATTCGTGGTAAGGCGCGTCCGCATTTATACACGCGGCATCGAAGGTTCTAGCCTTATCGCTGGCGCTTGCGATAGCTCTTGAATAAACTTGACCATTCGCGTCCTGCGTGTAACCTTAACGAAATGATCTGAGATAATCGCGGAGCCTCCCGAATATAGGCGACGCTATCTGCGCCGAGCGTTGCTAACAGCTTTTGTGGGTGAAAAACATAAGACAAGAAACGAGTGTTGGAATAGGAAGAGTGAACGATGTATTAATTCGCGCTGCGCCGTCTGCTCACACGCGTTGGGCGATAAGAGCAAGCACATTGCAGCAACCAAAGCTCTGAGCTTTTGGCAGAAACTGTAGCGGAGAAAAAAAGAACATGGCAGCATAGCTTCTCGTCGATGCGATGCAAAATTATGAAGTTGCCGTCGTGAGCTGTGTGGGCCGCATGTTCTGAAGCGATGGTTGAGTTTCCGTTACACTTATTTGCGGACGCTTCGACAGCGGTGTATTCATGTCTATTTTGGACTGTTTCCAAAACTCATTTTCTAGTTTGCGGAGAAAAGGCTTAAAAGGCGAGGCTGTAGAAACACCTGATCTGAATAATAAGGACAAAATGTACCTGATTTTTTGCGTCAGTGTGACATGACTCACTACGGTAGCACATGCCACCGTTTATTTATTGCCGTCAGGACAGAGGGCAAGTAACAATTGGGAGTTCGGATCGAAGTGGGCGACCGCGTTTGCATGGGCGCTTCCATGCTGGTTCACCATCACCAGGGTTTCCAGGTCGAACAATCGAAAAGTAGCCAAAAAGATGGAACAACTAGTCAAACATTAGGCAGCTCGAGCCAAAGGCAGTAAAAGTATGCAAAAATTTCCACGCTTATGCGAAAGCAAATGCGACGCCTTCGTATCACTAAAGCAAGAGGCTTTCGTCGGGGATATAAATCAGCCCAGAATTTACAATACTTTATTTAGAATAACTAGAATACAGAGTTCACAGCTTGTATTCCACACTGATGTTACTCGAGCGCATGTGAACATGAACTTGGTGACGTCGTACTGGAAGCTGGATATTCCACTCATTAGGAATCCTTTGTGATAACCAAACAAATGCTATTCGCCTAAAAAAATTCATTCGGGGGTTTTGCCTGCCGCAATCAAAATATTTATCATTGTGTGGCATTCGGCAGTTGGTTTCTCCGGATTCGAGTGAATGCTTTAAAATAGTTAGAATTCTTCAGCTTCATGTATAAATTACTGACCTTATAAATCAAATTGGGCGGAAAAACAAATTTTTCTTGTGCACAAGAAACTTCGTTATCCTGGACCAAATGACTTCCAAAAATGACGCGCTCGTCATGTGTATCGATGATCTTTCTTAAAAGGGCCTGAAGTAACAGCCTTGTGGTGAAAAGAATAACGAGTGTGACAAGAATGTGCCCAAACTCACAGATGGTGTGACTAAACCCTAAATTTTAATCACTTTCGTAATCATTTCTTAAGTGATGGCAAAGTCTGAGCACGAAATTTTAGGAGCCTTACACTGGAGCATGCCTCACAAAAAAATCGTTGATTTGGCACGTAAAGCCCTATGTCTTAATATTGATGTCCAATCAGTCCATATTCCAAAATACCAGCGACCTTCGTGTCAGCAGTCGAGCACCCTAACCGCTATAGACCACCATGCTGGGTAATGACACAAGCAGGGCGATGGATATCTGATTTCTAATGTTGCTGAGTTCAGAGTGCTTTAGATTGTCCTGTTCATACTGAATTACAATTTTAAGGTTGTGTACAGCAGCATAGGTGACCTGCGAAATGAGGCACCATGCAACAATTTTCGCCTGATCCCATCCACATATACAAAAGCCTTTGTTTTTGTGAAATGCAAGTGGCGAATTGCGTTTTATAATCTGAAAACGCGCCTTTCCTGCCTTCTTTTGCACTGGATACCGGAACGCGAGCACATGTGACGTCAACAGATATGCATAATGCGACTGGAATTAAGGGAATGACAAATGAGCCAGAAAGTAGCCAAGACGTTGTTTCTTGGGCCACCGGCCTAAAAAAGGTAGCCAAATTCGTGCAAAATAGCCAAACCTGGCTACCCAGGGTCCGATCAGGCTGTGATTATTGGAGGCGAGGACCACGTCTCGGACGCCAATGAGGAGGAGAACCGAGCCACCGCGACGAGGGAGAGTGCGAGTGTAGAGACGAGGACACCTGTCGCGGTTGCCGACCACGACACGTCACGGGATGTCGACTCGCGTTCGGATGGCAGACAAGGTTGATGCTTCTTTCACGAGGCGGCAATCCCGGCCGGTCACGTACGCGAGCTGGCGCAGAACTAAGAGCGTAATAAAGAAGACGAAGATGGTGGCAACGCAGAGTAGGCGACAATGGAGAAGGCGAATGCGGATACACTGATACGAGCCGCAGACGCTGGTGCCGAGACAAGCGCTAGGAGAGGGGCTATATTTTATATCTAGCGAGTTTTAATATGTGTCATTAGCTTACTATTTATCTATAGCGAAGCTGTTTACCAAGTCGTTCCTTGTCTGAACATAAATACTATCATCATAATAAACTTCTATCTGCCACATAACATCACCTAGCTAAAGCCTAGCGACGACCTAGAAGGAACGTAGGAACAGCCTGCATCACCTAGCGAAGGCCTAGAAGCAACCTTGAAGCAACCAGATTAGTCTTCAGAATCATCCAGTTTCGCAGTTGCAAACCTTGTACGGCTTCGTGAAAGCTTCGCCAGTTTTTTCGTAATCTTATTTCGGGATATATAAGCCACATTATATTAAATGAATAACCAGCCATAATTTTTTGTTATGCATTGCAGAGCCAAGCCTTCTGTTTCAGTTCTGTTTTCGGAAAGAAAAACGGGCGGATACGCTTACAATATACGAAAATGCTTTTGTCATATTTAATGGTATATAGGCCAACCTTCCTTTCGCGAAAGTATAACTTGTTATTTCCTATTGACGGATCTTTGTGATCAAAGGCCATTAGCCAAGGGTCTTCCGCTGTTCCGCTGACGCTGTAGTCGTTCTTCAAGCAATGACAGCTACATTCGTACAGTAAATTAACACACCTCATAAATTAAGTTGAAAGGCAGCTTTCAAAACTCTAAAATTCTGGCAGCTTCAGTGACGTTAAATCTGAAGAAAGCGTGGAGCTGGGTTGCCTTCCTTGTTTCTCGTTATTTTTTTTCTGTCTCTGCTCTCTTTACTCTGTTTCTCTTTGGTTCTTGTATTTTTTTTATTACCTGCTGCTTTCTATTTCTTTCTTTCTCTCTCTATCTCCTCCTATGTCGCTTTCTGTTTTTCTATCTCTCTGAGGTGTCTCTTTCGTTTTGCCCCCTTCTCTCTCTTCCTATATCTCTGCCTGTCTATATCGTTCTCTCGCTCTCTTTCTTTTCGCGTATTTCACGTGCTCCCCCTCGACGGTCAGTTTTCATCTAAAGCTCGCTTGCTGTACTCGGTGGTGAGTCTTGCTCAATACCACGGGCGCAAAGCCTTGGTTTCTGCGCACACCAAAGCTTTCACAGCCGACATAAGCAGCTGCGCTGTTAACAAACGTTAGAAGATCACCGTGAATGCTTCCGACTACAGTTCCGACTGAGCCACCGTAGCTGCAAAAGCCGGCACACTCAGTCAAGATGGTTTGGCGATGGATGAAACTGCGTAAACGAAAGCGGCGTCATGTCAAAACCATGATCCTAGTATTCGACTCTACTGTCATCAACAGTCGGAGGCGTTGAAGAACGAAGCATACGCAGTACACAAGCCCGACGAGTTAAAAACACAAGAAATGCAACAACGCGATCGGACTGCGGAAAGCGTGGGAGCACCACCCATACTTATCAGCACACGCCAAGGCGATAGCTCTAAAGAATTGACACCTATGTCAAAGGCCTTACAACTATTAAGAGCATGAAATACGTCCTAGCCACAATCTTCGAATAAAAAAAATGCATGTCACAGCGTTGTTGTTTTTCCTGGTAGGAATATGACGCATGAAGGGTGTGATGTCAACAAGCTGAACTTATCGTAAATGAAGTTGTGTCATGTCCCACTTTTTTATTTGTCGGAAGATATGTATGCACTTATATTAAAATGCTTTTATTTTATTTCCCAGACCATACGATATACAGAGATGAAGCTATATTCGTATTCGACCAGCTTTGCAGCTTTAATTAGGTAGTAGAAACTTTACGTAAGATAGTTTGTTTTCGAAATAAAACAGTGTGCCTTGAAGTAGTGCTTCGCTGCCAGGGAGCACTGTATCATAAGCAACAAAAAAATACTGAGTAGTCCTTATAAGCCAAACTGAATCGCCTTTTTCAAATTAAAGCTGTTTCTTCAGAAGTAAACTTTTTTAGTTATGCAATGTTTTGAAAGTCGCACTTTTGATTTTTAGTAACGTCGAAACACTGTTTTAAGCAAAACTGGACACTATTGGCGTCAGAAAATAAGGTACCATGTAAACCTTTTTTGAACATTTTTTCAGCAGCGGAACAGTTTAAGCCGATCATTGCTGAACAGAAAAACTCATCATCATGAAGCAACGCCCACCGTGATCGTCACCTTCTTCCTCTTGATCTTCTCTTCCGCTGCCAGAATACGTACGTCGATTTGACCAACGTGAGGTGCAATAACACCAATGGGTCAGAAAACGAGTACAGAAAGAGAGAGAGAGAAAGAAAGTGGTAGAAAGAGAAAGATAAAACTCCAAGCGAAAAGTTTCATGGAGAGGCGGTAATCCAACTGTCGTACCCACAATCAGAAGGGCAGCGTTGTAGCCACTCGTCCACCCAGGCATGCTAGCGGAGCAAAGCACAGTCTTGCATAGTATAGCAGAGCAAGGGTGTCGAAAAAGGAAGTGTGGGTGAAGTGGGAGAGAAAAAACGAGGGGAGAGAGCAAAACATAGCATTGAAAGAATAAGAAAAAGCGGAGTAGAGAGAAAGGAGAAAAAAAGAAGTATGAATAAAGAAAGAGAGAGAAATAGAGACAGGGAAGAGAGAAATACACAGATAGAAAGAAAGAGGCACCAAGTCAGGCATACAGAGAGACAGAGAAAGAGATAGAAAGAGTAAGAAAGAGAAAGAAGTATATAGAGAGAGAGAAAAAAAAGAAATAGAAAGGAACACACGCAAAAAAGACAAAAGGTGGCAGATGAGAGGACATGCAAGAAGCAAAGGAAGCAAGAGAAAAAATAAACAAAAATAAAGCATGCCGCCTATCTCCACACATCTTTCACGATTGTCCCCCTTAGTGCGAAGGTGCCTTAATTTTTTCTATGATGAACTGGTAACACCCTACCCACTTGATGCAAAAACGCTTCAAACATGGCCAGG
>JALIZH010004573.1:0-25726 GCA_030522465.1 Rhipicephalus appendiculatus | reverse complement strand
TAATTTTTGATGCGCTTCATAGACTTTCCGCTTGTTACGGCATTTGAGGTACACGTGGCTATTTGGGATAGTTGGTTATATGCGTCAAAATGTGACATAGCGCTATAGCAGACAGGGACGCGGAAGAGACAACAGCAAAAGTGCTAATTTTCAACTTATGATCAGTGTGTGTTAGCGCTGTGTCACATTTTGACGCATAGAGATACTTGTTGTCTGCAGCTAATTCCATCAGGTTCTTTCCCCTTTCAGATGTAGCCGTCGAAGTGCCGGGGAAGGAAATATCATGTGCTTTGCTAGGTGGTGCCGCCCTCTCTTGTGTGGTTCAGAAGTCAACCGTATGTTTCTGAAGAGCGTTTAGCGATTTTGAGCTAATTCTCGCAATTACGTTCTGGTTATTTCTGTTAATTAAACTATTTTACACCTCGTTCGTTTATTTTAACCCGGTTTTGAGCATCCCAGCTTGGTTTTAGACCTGTATTGACCACTCGATTTTCAGCATGACCACGCCACATGAGATCTACGGATGAACAACAAGCCAGGCCACTAAATAGCTGCACACTTAAAAACATTCAAAGCTCACCCGATCCTTTAGGAACATTTGTTTCAAAAGAACACAGTGAATATGCAGAGAAGCCCTCAAAGCAATGATGCTAAGCGCAGTGACATCACATGACTCCCAACGTCAATCTACAAATTAAGAACACTTTTTATGAACAAGCACACCAAACAGCGATTAAAAGGGTCGAGCAATGCATGCGTCATGCAGAGCAAAAGAAGCGATAATATTCTGTTTCATGTACACAAAACTACATGCCGTACGCAACCCGTCTTGCGCATAGTTATGAAAGCGCCGCTGCTACAGGGCCAGTTGGTTGTAAACTGTTCTCAAAATGATTACGCTGAAGCATAAAATGACTGATTATACTTGAGCACAGAGCAACGTACAGCGCGAACCACGATATAACGCAAGGGAGTCGCACTATGTGTTGTTGCGCACGCCTACACTTTCTCCTTTTCAAGTTATAGCGTGATTCTTTTTAAGACGATACTTATAAAATGTAGTTTTTTCGTAATACCTTTTAACGAATTCACAGAATCAAAATGCCCTACACTGTAAACCGTTTCACACCCTTAAGGGTGGATTTTCGATAAAACACCCATCGGACACCCCTTTTTTTTGCCAAGATTATCCAAAAGGGTGGAATTTCACGTAAACCACCCTTTGCGCACCCTTTTTTCATCTTTGGGTGTACTATAGGTGTATGATCAGAAATTACACCCTAGGGTGTATGTTCACAAATTCCACCCAAGGGTGTTTCTTTGAATGTTACACCTATTGTTTTTTTTTTTTTTTTAGAAGCATCAATACGTATCACATGCCAACGGATACAATCAAACCGCATAGCAACTTTTCGGTGAAAAGATCGATGTTTCGGCTTTTGTTTTCATTTCACTTTTTATTCGCCGACATATACCGCGCTATATAGCACATTTATTGTACCACTCTCTTGTTTGCATTATTCACAAGATTCCTCACACGTTCAACGGCTTCATGGGTTGACTTTGCGTGATTCGTACTAAAAAAGTATTTTGCAGCCCCTCGTAACCATTCATCATTCTCACTGAAAGGATGGTAAAAGAGATGGTGTTGCGCTTAAACATATATCATGAAACGATTACACACTGTTTTCGACAGGTCATCATGCGCGTTTTCTAATTTGAAATCACAATGAGCTTTTCTTTTAGAACACCTGTTTTATTTACAGTGGGGTGCACATATTCCTGTACATTGAAGTCTTTCACATCAATTCACAAGTCGCTGATTTTATCAGTGAGCTATATTTAAACTTATGATCACGAATCAGCTCAAAGTGACAGTATGCAGCGTACGTATTATCATGAAACTAGGCATGTTTACATTGAACTGTCTGAGCTCACTCTGCTGCAGCTGCTGTACACGCATGGCACGCCGCAGCACAGTTTAGGCGCACACCCGCTAAGCACCACAAGTGAACTTCTCCAATGGGACGCATCACTCTGCGGGCGCTTTATTTTTTATTTTCTTTTGTTTCTTTTTTTGTCGAGGAACCCTCGTGGGACGTACATTGTACGCGTGAGCGATTACAGACGACACTCGTACAATGTACCCGTGCCACAAGAAGGAGGAACCGCAGTTGACTTGTGGCATTGTGATTGACGGGTTCATGATTTCTTGTTGCGCTGGGAATGACGAGACGAGGACGATACAGGGACTACAGGACAGGTGGTGCGCAAACTCACAACTCATTCGCAGCGCAACAAGAAACCATGAACCACCACCAGCTAGCCCAATTCATCGCTCTGCTAAATGTGATTGACAGCCCTTACCATTGCCTTACAATGCACACAGTGATAGCACATTCGTATGCTTGCACGAAATTCACCACATGAAATAAAAGCAAGCTTCATTGCTACTGCGTCGGTAAAAAGAGCGTATTCTCCAAGATATCTTATCAGCGATTGCTGAATGGTGGAATGTAATTTAAAAACACGCTGTTAGCACAGCAGGGGCGTGGCCAGATTTTATGCAGAAGGGGGGGGGGGGAGAGAAGGGGGTCCGACCCCCCTGTATGTCAGTACATTTTTGCCAGTGCTTGTACACATGCGGGTCCAAATAAACGTAGAAAGGGGCGGGGGTAAGTCGAATACCGAACACCACTCCCCTCCCCCACCCCCCCCGCCCTTCCCTAGCCTCCTAGTTATATCTATTATGCACAGGTAACGAAATTTTAACTCCAACTCGCCGAAACAATGCCCCGACGACGCTCTACTCGAAAAAAGAAAAATGTGAATCTCGAAGGCTACGAATTTGCCACCTGCACACGTCAGCAGTAGCTGAAAAAAAAAAAAAAAAAAAAAAAAAAAAAAAACCGCTTTAAAGCTCTACTAGCACAAACATGTTGTTAAACATAAAATATTACGATATGTCTTGGTTTTTTTTGTTTTGAAAGATTATTATAAAACGGCGCTGCTAAAGTCAATTCACTGGTATAGTGATATTAATCTCGGAGGCGATGACTTTCGGTTTCGGACTCGGGGCAACTGCGCGTCACGATCATCATCAACAGGCGACCTTTGAATCTGTTCTTGACATGTCGTGTGCGCGTTTGCTGCATGCTAACGGTGGCGGATTGTTCATCGATTCACCTGCTTTCTTTTTGGATGTGTACTTCGACGGCTTCCACGGTGACGTAGTTCACGCGTAGAAAAGATATAGTGCGTGTCACTGCAATCTCCGAATCTGTGGTGGATCGGCAAGTACGGAACAACGACTTCGGTGCGGCGCAGTGCGTCTCCTCTGTCAACGGCTTCCGTTGAAGCTAGTGCTCGCCGCAAGCTGAGTGCTTCCGATCAAGCATTCAACGAAGTGTACGCTGGGAGCCACACGGAGAGCGCTTTTGGATTCGGTCCTATTGCTGAGAAGGTAAGCTTTCGTGCTTGCGTGCAACGAAGCGCTACAAGTGCATACCTGCCAACTCTCCCGATTTGCCCCCGGGACTCCTGAATTTCGGCGAACTATGGTAGTAAAGGCGCGGCGATAAGTCTCCCGAAATATAGCCTTCTCTGCGTATACGTAAAGAAAATAACGATGACAAATGAGAGAGGTTCTAAAATTTTTGAACGTTGTTCTATGGTGTTCGCCATGCATGGTACTTCGCTGTTGTGCGAAAGAACGTACACGCGTCGGCAAAATAAGTCGGGACGGGCGAGCGGCGACCAGAATCAGATAAAGCTGCATCGCCGCGCCGTTTAACGTCTGACGAGACATCGCAGTGCGCGTCCTTTCACGCACGTAGCCATGTCTTTTTACGAGCTTGCAGCAGGCTAGGTGATTACATGTAGCGTTTTGCGGTAGGGATCGCTTTCTTTCTTCAGTCCATCACGCGCAAAGTTCGCCGGTTGCACGTTGGCAGTGAGTAGTGCGCCGCTCGCCTCGCATTTATCGACAGGTCACGCGTAGCAGCCGGACCTTGTCTGGTAATCGTATGCTAGTAAAGTGAAGCATGTTTTCGGCTCGACGTCTGTTCGTTTTTGGTGCCCTCGTTCGCATTTCAGTGCGATTAAAAAAAAAAAAACAAATATGCACAGAAGGGAACTAATTCTGCATATGTGGCACCGGTTTGTCACTGAGACAAGATATGTTATCTTATAAATCGTGAAAGTGAGCACCGCGCGCGTCGCGCCAACCGTGCCGCCGTCGAACTGAGCGCGTGACAGATTGAACATGGAAAGCGCCCCTACCGCAAAACGCTGCATTTATTCAGCTATTGCGCTGCACGCGCGTACAAAGACATCGCTGCGAGCGTGAAAGGACGCGCACTGCGATGTTTCGGCAGACGTCAGACGGCGCGGCGATGCAGTTTTATCTGATTGTGGTCGTCAGTCGCGCATCCCAACTTATTTTGCCGACGGGTGTACGTACTAAGATTAGGAAGGGGCTACTCGCTGTCAGGTGAACACGGCAAACTATGTCCCTTCATTGCACGCGCCGTAGAATTGCGTGTACCAGTACGATCGCTGACGTCTCAGAACTGTACTGGACATCATTACTAGCTGTATGAAAGGTTACTGCATTCCTCAATAGCAATAACGAAAGGCAGCCAAGCAACAGCATCCGCGTACGCAGGGTTCCCCTTCTGTGGGGGCGAGGGTTCGTCGCAGCCCCCCCCCCCCCCTACCTATTATGTCAATTTATGGGGCCGGCTTCGCCCCCACCCCACTTTCATTCACCTTTGAGGTCCCCAGATTGGCAGGTATGCAAGTGTGTTGCACGAGAATCCGGGTCCGCGCTAGTTGGTAAAGCGACATGCTGAAACTGATAAGTGCACCAAGACAAGGTAAACGAAAACGAACTGGCAGAGAGCTACTTCCTACTGATATTTATTGCAAAACGAAGACGCCATATATGTGGTTTTCTTCGCTCATCACATGGTAAAACGCATGCTTGAGAACACTTGATATCGAAAAATTTTTCTTATGCATGTAGCCTTGCTTATTTCTCGAAAGATAAAAAATGTTAACATTCGCACAAATGCACGGCGACGAAGCAAAAATCTCTTAATATCATACAGGAATAGTTTTTGGCCAAGCACACGAATATGCTATCGAAGGCAAAATTGACTATGAAATTAATGGTGACATGAAATTAATCTGGGTTTCAAAGTAGCAGCCAGCACAAATGAATAGGAATGAAGCAACAAGGAATGGGACCTGAAAACGGTGTGCATCAAGAGGTAAAACCTAAATGAAAAAAAATGGAAGGGCGTCAGAAGATAACAACGAAATCCATTGGTTTTGCAAAAACGCAAACACTTTCTTCGAGAGCGACGTTAGAGCGCTCGGTCAAAAAACTTTTCCTGCATGATAGCAAGAGATCTTATCTTTGTCATCCTGGTTCCGTACAAATGTTAAGATTTACAATATTCAGCGAAATAAACTAGACTAAAAAATTGCAAAAATTTTTCAGTGGCCTCTGTTCTAGGCATAGGATGTTACCACATCACAGCAAAAAAAAAAAAAAAAAAAAAAAAAAAAAAAAAAAAAAAAAAAAAAAAACTGCACATATGGCGTGTTAATTTTACAGTTCCAGTTGGAAGTAGCACTCTTTGTGTTTGTTTTCGTTGTCCTTTTCTTGATGCGCTTACCGTTTTCAGTATGCAAGTGTGTCTTTCAGGCCTCTCATATGCTTCTGTGTTAATTATGACACTTTTATTTGTTTCATTCATGTCGATATTGAGTTACCAACTCGCCCAGGCCACCACTTAATATATCGCCTTCCACATGTCACTGTCTCCGACTTAGTGCGCGTCCTTGTTTTTGCAGTGCACTAATCACGTGTCTATTTGCCAGTAGCTTGTAGCCACATTTGCTAAGAGCATGGGCTGTCTCCTGTTTTCAGTTGCCATCTTTTTTTTATTTGAATCGTTTAAGTAGTAGTGACACGATTTCGAGCCCTCGCAAAACGGACATTTATCGTTTCCTTGGCATGCAGTGTTAACACTCCTCCACACCGGAGTCAGACACCACGTATCAAATATTTTACTGAAATACAAATAGACGCAAACCTTCGAGGAAGAAAATTAAAGACAGAACAGAAGGGGCATCAGTCACACGCGGGAGCGTCAGTCAGCGCTCCCACGTTTAAATGCACATATATACCCTACAGAGTGGACAGTGGGATGACCGCTACCGTAGCTCAGTGTTAGAGCATCGGACGCGTTATTCGAAGGTCGGAGGTTCGGTCTCTGCCGGTGGCAAGTTATCTTTTCATCCACTTTGCTTTCTTCACATTTACATTACAATTACTTCTAATAACATCGCCTATAATTTCCTTGGCATCAATGTCTGTTAGTTCTAAATAATATTGTCTGTTACATGGATATTTTCAGGAATTGAAAAAAAATATAGTATTTATCTGCCAAAGGCACTGCATCGAAACAGCTGCTCATGAATGCACTCGAAGCAGAATAAAATTAGCATGTCTTATAGATTTTTGACAACAGTGAGCCGCACTTGTGGCCTCGTAAGTGAAGTAATCATTTTTTGACCAATAAGCAACCTGTGAAAGACTGATTATAAAATGATCCAGTATACCTTATTTATGTAACTGGAGTAGAAGTCTACAGGTGAGCTTCAACAAATACACTGTGCTGTGTTTCCAGCAGCAGTGGTCATTGTATAAGCGCTATTTATCTGCTCACATGGGGGCTTGCTCGGTCATTGGTGCATATGGGAAATCTCCCTAAAGAGGGGAGGCGAGTGCTTGCTTGGGACTTTACGCTAGTGCAAGTTTAATTTAGTAGATTTTACATCTGTACTGGGTACATGTCTATGAAAGGATCCTTCAAGGTAAATGATGAATAATGCTACTCTTCTGTCTGAATTGTTAACATGGTTTATATTTTATTTATCACCCATTGTAGTGGCTTACTGGTTATGGCGTTCTAAGCTAAGCAAGAAATCTTGGTATAAAGGCTGAAAATTGAGTATCCTGGTACATTTCAAACCTTTTGAGAGGTGCATGATATGATTGGAGAAGCATTTTCTTTCCCCACCATGTATCTTTGCTAACATATTGAGTAAGTCATGGTGTAGACTAAAATATAAAAATGTTTGCGTTCGTAGATGTGCACAGTAATAAACCCAAGTCGTGAAGTAGTACTAGAGGTTTCTATTATAGGGTACCTCATAATGAGATTCTGATTGTTCCCAATATTTTTAAATGTTTAGTTTAATGTTATGCATGTCTTATATGCAGACTGTTGAAAGGACAGCGCACCACATCGTCTTCGATGGACTGGGTGCTGACGATGCAGTGCACTCTTCATCACATCCCGAAAACTGCTGTTTCGGGTTCAAGACCTCACTCAAAGGGTTGCAGCAGTGGTGGAAGCTCCTCGAAGGGTGCTGCAAATACCTTGTACATTTCTAGAACATTCCTCTGATGCGAAAGTTTCCATCTCAATCTATGTGACCTGGCTATTTATTTTCCCAAAACAAGTATCAGTTTGCCACAAGATTAACCGCGATACATGTAGAAAACTATACAGATGCATAATGTTAACAGCATTGCATGGTGAAGTGTCGACAGCCTACCTCTATGCAACTTAAGAGGGCGATTCACAAATAGTGTGTCATGAATGCAGCAGAAGGTTGTCTGTTCATTAAGCCCTCTATTTACCACAAAATCTATTGAAAGTGCCTCTTCTTGGGCACTGGTATGACCCTGCTTTTTTAACAGTTCTAAGCCTGCTGCGCGAGCTATAATTCTTTACATGTGCAGCTGTGGCATTCATATCTATTTACAGTACATGTTTAATGTTTGTAGCACTCTTGAAACGTAGGTTACAATCTCGGGAGGATGTACAAAGTCAGTAATTAGGCTTTGCTCTGAAATGGGATTGACCCGGTCTATTTCATTATTGCACCTACCGTTTCCAAAATAATATCAGTTTACTTGCCACTTTTTGCTCACAGCACATTAATCACAGAGCTTCCAGAAATTTTTGACGATAGGTGTGACCACAGCGAGACGTGAAAGCAGTGGTTTAATGAGAGAGCGGACTATAGACCAGTACTAGGCTTTGTTGCGCTTTAAATATGAACACTAGCTTTTACAACTGTTCTGCAACCATGAAAGCAACTTCTACTGGATAGGCCTACTGTATGCACTAATGCAAACACGTAGCCTGAAAACACATGATGTATAAAAACCACATGCGAGTTCCTTCTATGCAGAAACTATTTGCAGTTCCAAAACCTCTACTGTCAAATTTGAACAAGCGTCCCCCCTCCCACCCATAGTGGACGATAATTGGACAAAATTTGGAGGGCGGCCTTTGCTCGGTCGCGAACGAAAATTCGAGATGGTGGCGGAAGAGCCTCTAAGAAAAATGCACACCTGTGCTCCTAATGAAACGCTTTATTAAATACGCATGAATTTACTGTGTTCCCTGAACAGGAGGGAATCCGCGTTAAATTTCATGTGTTATGACAAGGGGGGACATGACATAACACATGACATGTGTAATGTAATGTGTTATCACAAGACGTGCGAACTGTGGCGTATCAATGTGTAGATTGCGATGGGATTGCAATGTGGTGGCAATTACTTCAGTATATTAGAGAAATAGGCATGCTGCACTGCACTACTGTTCTTGCTGCTTGTATGCTTCACTGCACTGCACTTGTGAGTTGCATTGAAGCACGTTAAAACCAGTTCTTCATTTTAAAGTGCAAATAAAGGTTCTTTCGTTATATTTTGATACACATGCCTTGGTCGTTAGTGCTCCATGCCATGCAGTTCGCATCCTATTTGATGTCTTCTTTGGCCGCAAATGCGATGCCGCTCTGCGCACTCGAAGAAGGTCTCTGAACAGCCTACAATTTGTCTCTGAATCCTGTACGAGCTCTGTGTTTAATAAAGCTTGATTTCATTTAGCACTATGGATAACTGTGTGAACGTCGTGCTTTGTGAGTGTGATTACTTTGTATATTTTTGTATGTAACCTCCCTGCTGTAATACCCAATGGGGCGATGCAGGTATGCAATAAATAAATAAATAAATATGTGACAACACATTTTGAGGTATGCCTTCATAATCAGCTACGATGACATTGTGTATGTGAGGGCCATATATCCCGTGCGTCATATGCACCATAAAAAACAGCGCTGGGGCCAGGATTTTCCCACTGTGGCAGGAGCCACTATGATTAGTCTAGTGGCCATAAAAGGACTAGAGCCCTTTAGCTCTAAAGGGTCAGCTTTCTAGCGCTTCCATGGGAGCCAACTGGGAGAGGGGTACCGCTCAAATTATGGAATTTTTCGCATGGGCGTTGGGGCGTAATAGTGCATAAACACCCCTACACCCTTTTTGCCATATGGGTGTAATCTTGCTATTACACACCCATGGGTGTGAGCAAGAATGTTCACACCCATGGGTGAAAATTTGGAAATACGCCCATTTTATAGGTGTAATCCTGCTTGTTACACCCATATTGTGGGGTGTAGGGGTGTGAGTTATAGACACCATATTACACCCATATGGGTGTAATCTGGTTTACAGTGTACGGTGCGTCTATTCCAAGAATAGGGGCGGTGGGGATCGCTAAATTGAATCCCCGTATTCGCGGAGGTGTTAATGAAGGCAACGAGCTGGCACAGACAAGCGACGTGCAACGCGCAGGGCGGTGCGGCAATTGCCTAATGAGAAGCCGCGGAAAAAGGACGTCGTGCAGGGATTTTCGGAGCGGCTTGTCGTCAACGGCCGCCGAGTGCAGATGCGTCGTGCGCGCGCTCGCGCCTCTCCGTCATTGTGTCCCATTGTCGCAGCCAGACGCCGCCGCGTTCAAAGAATGGCGCGCGGTTCTCTGTCTCTTTGGCTTTCACAGGGGCGAAGGCCGCAGTCGTGGTTCGACGAGCGACGAAGAATCCGTATAAATAGGCTCCGCTAGTTGCGTACAATTGAGTGGACTAATGGTCAATTATAGCAAGACGAGCTGTCACCACAATCAAGTTACAGGGACGCGAAAAAAAATCGCTGGGAACCAACTGAGGAAACGAAAAGAATGAGCGCCGACCAAAATGAAAAGGTTTAGAACATTAAAAAATGACCAGGAACAAGGCCACCGTACGGTAGCCGAAACGTCATTTTTTAATGTTCTAAACATTTTCCTTTTGGTCGGTGCTCATTCTTTTCGTTTCCTCATACTTCTTCCCGATCAGACGATGTTTCGTCAAACCATCGATTTCAGAACCAACTGAGATGCTAGGTTGCTGTTCGTGTATTTGTGAGAGTGTACTTTCATTGAGGCTGAGCGAGTACAATGCTACTCTCATAGGAGGGCGCAAAATCGGGGCGGGGGGGCATGCGACTAAGGATTCAGCATGCGGCCAACGAATCACCAACGCAACACACTATATGAAAGATCTCCAAAGCACTATATGAAATCGTCATTTAATAGATTACATGTCCTGTACAAATGTCGTCAATGAATAGTAACAAATGAGCAATACTGACTTGGGAAAATTTGAAATAACGTAGAAAGTACAGTAATGACAGGCAGCGTTCCCTACCTGTGTGGGTTACCAAGTTTGGAGACGCACCGGGCAACGCTATTTGGCACACGAAATAATCCAGTGCGATTAAAAAGAAAAACATTAGCGCAGCTTGCATTAATTAGTCGCGCAAGGCTGGGTCCCTGCAGAGCTGGCGGGCAAGCTACGTGGTCCTGGCTTGGCTACCATTATAGCCTCTCACTTGTCTCTTTCCCACACCTTTTACAGTGAAAGCTGTTGCGGATCACAACAAGGGCCGATTTTGGCGCCGTAGTTGTCCGCCGCCGCTGCCGCCGGTGTCCGTAACCGCTATCGCGCGAAATAAGCAAAAATGGAAATAAATAAAAAAAAATACCCAGGATAATATGGGATTCGAACCCGGGCCCCCCTGAGGGCCCCCCCCCCCCCCTTTTTTTTTTTCTTCTTTATTCCCGACTTTGTGCATTTATTCCCGCGCAGGCCTGGCGGTTTCTTCTGTACTGCACTCTACATGGCTATGCTCGCTCTCTTTTTTTGTTTACCCTTCTTTTAGCCTGTGTATTTCTCTCTCTTTCTCACTTCGTCTATTTATTTCTCTGTCTTTCTATATTTCCCTGTCTCAGTTCCCTTTCTTTATTTCTTTTTTTTCTCTTTCCCTTTCTTTCTGTGTCTTTTTATTTCTTTCTCTCTCCCTGTTGTCGTTCTGTCACATTCAGTCTCTTGCACTCTTTCTTCTGTTTCTTTCTTCCCTTTCCCACACCCTTCTTACACTTTACTATGCAAAGCTATGCTATGCTCTGCTAGCGTGCCTGGGTAGTCGTGTGGATACGACACTCGCCTTCAGATCTTTGGGAAGCGGGCTCCAGTCCCGACTGGCCAAGAATTTTTGTTCCCAAGAATTTCTATTTTTCTCTAGTTTTCTTTCGGTTTTTTTCTCTCTTTCTCTCTCTCTCCCTCTCCTCGCCGGTCAGATGGGCCCGTGGGTGCGAAGCGAAAGAGGAAAAAGAGGAAGGCGATGAAGAGGACGAAGAGAGCGTGTGACGGTTCATGATTAAGATAATATTCTCTCTACGACACACGGCAAAGCTCGATCATAACAGCTTTGCTGTAAGACTCCTATAGCGCGTATGTGCCCCAGAAATTGGGCAAATCGCACTACTCACCACACTGGCCCACTGAAAGTTAACAATGAAACACACGGCCGACGAATGCTGATAAGGGGCCTCCCGTTGCAGCATCTCTTGTTAACCATCTGTAACGAGTACTTTGCGGTGATTGAGCGTGTGCCGGTTCATGATGATGATCATATTCTATCTACAACATACGGGCAAACCTTGACAATACCTTTTCTGTGCTGTAAAAGGAAAAAAAAATGGTGAAGCTTGCACCAAGCCGCGCAAGCCTTGAAACAGCGAAACTAGACGATTCTGAAGACTAATGTGGTTGCTTCTAGGTTGTCTTTAGGCTTTAGCTACGTGATGCAGGTTGTTTCTAGGTTTCGAGGCTTTAGCTAGGTCATGTTAGTTTGTTTCTGCGTTGACTCTCAGCGCAGAGAGGTTCGAGTTCAACGACAGACAGTCACAGGCACGACACGGATGCCCAAACTCCTGAGACAGAAACTCCCGCTGAAGTCAAGCGTTCGGACCTCTCATAGATGTACGGGCACGTCGTCGTTAGTGTGGGCCTTCCATCGCTTGGGGGCTCTTCTCGCAGCCGCCGTTGTCTTTCCCGTTGCCTATTATCCTATCCTCTCCTTGTACGTGCTCGGGGTCTTCGGCTCGCCGCTGCCGCTTCGCAGCCATTTGTTGTTGAGCCGACTGTTGACTTCTTCCTGTTCAGTGGAAGTTGTGTGTAGTGGGAATTACCCAATTCCTGTGGTGTATACCTGTTTATGATGACAATGATAGTTTTTTTTTTGGTGCGCGGTGAACAAGGAATGATTTGCTAAACAGCTTCGCCGTTAAAAAAACATCGCAGGACGCCTGAGGATCTCTTCCAAAGGTAGAACGCGAAAGCGTAATCGGACCGTGTTCGCATCGCCTTCCCAATCGCTAGCTTGGCTTCGCTTTTCGGTGGAGACCTAAACTGTGCCGCAAGGAAAGCCGAAGGGCGGATGCCCTCCGGCTCCACTACCCATACATTCGGCGCGATGAAACACGGCCACACGACGGGGCGATGCCGTTTAAAAGCGCGGCCGTCGAACTTAGCAAAACGTTTCCTTGCGCTAGTTGGTTCATGACTTCTCAAGGAAAAAAATTTGTTGCGCAAAGCAACACGCGGACAGACAAAGAGCACGGGACTAGCGCCAGTCCCGTGCTCTTTGTCTGTCCGCGTGTTGCTTTGCGCTACAATTTTTTTTCTTCAGAAGGCCGTGGAACCTTCGGCATATCTCGAGGGTGTTGTGTCGAGCTGCTGAAGAACCTCCGAGATGTGCGTACCACCAACGCTAAATAGTGTATATTAACAGCTCGCCGCTGGTATGCTAGACGGTGTATGCTTAGTGGCCGAGCGGCTGAAGGCTTCGCGCGACGGAGCAAGGGTTTGATGGTTCGAAGCCCCGGTCCTTCTCACACAGAAGATATTTATTTCTTTATTTGAATCTGCCTCGAATTTTCGCTCACAACAAAAGACGCCACCGCCGACTGCACCGACACCGAAATTTCTGCGAAACGAGCTTTATAATGGTATCGCGTCAAAGAAATTTCTATACAAAATGAACGGTGCCATTCTTCTCTAAAAAACTTTTCCGTGTGTACCCTGAATGATCGATCGTGTTTTTTTAGGTAAAAAAAAAAATCTTCATTAATCTCAACATAAACAAACGAAATTGTTAAACACAGATCGTCAAAAAAAAGAAAAAAAGAAAGAAAACAGAGCTGACGTCCCTAGAACCCTTTAATATTTCTCTTTGTTCAAGAGAAACAACGTCTTGTCAACTTCACAGAGTCGACCGCTCAACAGTGACATACAAATAAAAAACCCGTAAATAAACACACCGAACAGAGGGATCGTTTTCGCACGCAGCTCACAGTTTGAAAGGGCCTCGGGGTTTCCTTCCGGGAGAAGATTAACTTCCTGTGAACACGCGCTCTCACAACAGGAACTCCTTTTTTTTCTTTTCTACTCCCGCGATGGAGTGAAAGCTGGGGCCCTGCGTGGGTTATGACCTTTGCCGGAGACCTTGGTTTACGCACGAATTTAGGCTCGACAGAAACCTAAAACGACGATGTAAACAGGAGCTTAAGGAACGGTCAGATTGGATCACCGTGATTCGCCGGAAGCTGTTGCCTCCTCTTCTCAACACGCAGGAGTAGACGGGACCTGATTGAGTGGAGGAGGAAATTCGCGTGTTCGGGAGGATGGGCTAAATTGCACCATTCGAAATGTTCGATCAGGTGCTACAGTGAGGGAAGGGACTACGCGGTGGTAAAGGGACGAAGCGAGTCTGTAAAACGACGGCCTTACAGCAGCATCTCGGGCTGGAAAGCTTTTCCGTGTCGTCCGCGCGTGTAGTTCAGGTATCGAGCATTGGAGGCGCTTCGAGATGAAACTAAAGCCTGTGAAAGTGAGAGAGGAAAGAATGCGCTTTGTTTTTGCGCAACTATACGTAAGAATGTGAAAAAAGGTGAAAGCCCTGCCTCCTTGTTAGATTTAGCACGGAACTGCGGGTTGGAGTCAAGTCCTGCAGAATTTGGCTTCCAATTCGTCTTAAATTTGGAAGTGTTGCGGAAGTCTGGATTACAATTACATAATAAATTCAGTTTGAGCCGAACTTGATAGGATAGTCAGAACTTAATGATAAAAGAAAATAGGCACGACGCAAGGGATACAAGAGACAACAGCATCTTTTGTGTCCGTATCTGTGCGGCTACTTTCTTTTATCAAGAATCCATGCCAACAAGCTCAATTTTCTCTCTTACTGAGTCGGTACTTGTCCCTCTGAAAAGTTAGTGCTGCATCAAAATTAATACACTGCCACGTTAGTTTGGTGGCTGGGGAGCGGTACTGCCGAGGACGAGGTCGTGGTTTCGCTTATCACCTGTTTGAGACAAAATAAGAGTCTAAATGTCAAGTTCTAACTTGGAAACCCTACAGGGTAGCCAGCGGGTATAGGAACTGGCTGACCTCCCTGCCTCTCTCTTTCATTCTTCTACCCCCCCACCCCCTTTTCCCCTTCCCAAGTACAGGGTAGCAAACCGGAGTCCTCCTCTGGTTAACCTCCCTGTCTTTCCTTTATCTTTCTCTCTCTCTCTCTACCTCTTCCTCTTGGAAACACGTAAATCATAAGAGCACGTGCACCAATCAAATCATATATGATTTGCTGGTGAATTAAACCGTCTAGTAGGCACGCGAGAGTGGGCTAGACTCGGACTAGGCTTTGATTAGACTCGGCGTAAAAATCCTCGCGGTCACTGAGGTTGTCGTTCTAGAAATTGCGCTGCTAACGTCCTGAGGCTCGCGCCGATGATCATACAGGGGCGCTTGTGCTGGAGCCGCTCGACTGTGGTACCGCAACAAGGTAAAGAATTGTGTGCCATCGTTTCTTTTTATTATTATTATTTTGCGTGCTGTGGCAGCAAGATGATTTGGGGGTATGTCTGCCTTTACGCACGTCCCCAACTGTAGGTTACTTCTTGGTTGAGGACTGCCGCAAAAGTTCTTGCCTCTCGAGGTGTGCCGAATGAATGGCGTTTTGTCAAGCGATGTGTTTCTAGCCAGCATTTCCTCGTTTGGAATGTTTTGCCATCTGAGAGTAGTCGCACGATACGCAGGATCGTCGTGCGCATCGTCGCTTCCACATTTCGCTCGTGCATTTTGTGTTTCGCCGCTACTACAGAGCCGCGTGCTCTTCCCGTCTCCGAGAATGCACTGCCGTGGGGAAGCCACGTAAAACCTTGTTGTTGCGACGCCAGGGCCGCTATACATTACCGCACTAGACTCCGAACCGCCATTTTCTCCGGCAAATAAATCACTTTAGGGTGCCGAGGCTGCGTCTTTATACTGCGTCTCGGCTCGCGGGCGCCTCTGTACAGGCAGCGGGCAAGCGAACACACATAACACAGATGCACAGACACACATGCATCAACTATGCTGAGCTAACGCTGCAAGAAGTTCTAACGCTGCTAGAAGCTGCAAGGTACGTACACTGGATCGGCGCCCGTCCTGCGTACATACCTTTCTCGGCCTGTTTTTCGTGCTGCCCTGTTGTGTGTATTATGTATATAACAGGCAGTGTTGCATTTTCGATTACCGCTGTTTTATGCTCGAGTGAATCTAGTACGCTTATTCCTCTGTTCTCACTTAAAGTTCAGCCGAAGCGTTAGAACATCAAAACGAAAATGAACGATTGCATTAAATTTTGGCGAGACGGGAGAACACAAATATAACCAAATATGTCATTATTTTTAGTGTAGTCACTAAACTGAAACGTTATGTTTACAACGGGGCATACGTCATTGTAATCTTCAGCGTGTGGAGTGCATCGAAACGCGTCTTCCAGGTCTAAATAAAGCTCCTATCATAAGACCTAGTCTTTAGACTTAACGACTGAGTGATCTTTCTCACTCTAGAGACATTGAAGCTTCTTCGTCTGCTTATTCCGGGGCATTAAAATTAACCCCAAACTTTCGGTTTGCTATTTACACTTCATGAAGTGTCCATTAGGGACAAGCGTTTCTTCTGGCCATGATACCTGAAGAAGTAAATTTCTTTGTTTGCTTCGCATCCCCAATACTGTCTCAAACGTAAACATGGTTGTTTGAGGGCCTACAGGCGGTGACTGAATGCAAGAAAACCCTTGCTCTAGCACTTTAGAGGAGCGCCTAGAAGGAACGCCTTTTGGAATAGTGGCTCGGACATTCGCATTTACGTACGGCGAGAGACGCACGAAGGTCTGTCGCAACGCGACCCAGAAGGGCAGAAAGACGGGCGAGTTGTTGTAGGTCTCCAGCTGGAACAGTGCGACTTGACATATACTTAGGAAAGAAAGCGACAACGCATGACACAGAGTCCGTGCGGCGCCCGTAAAATGGAGGGAAGTGTTTACAAAGGACGCGGATAAAGACGGTTCCCTTCTGCTATTGAGCTTTTGATAAGTGCAGATCTTTTTTTATGATGTTGAAGGCTTTTACAACGCAACTGTTTTTCTGCAAATTTGCGCATACTACGTGTGGCCGCATCTACATAAAATGCCCAGCCTTGTTTATTTTCTTGGTTTTTGCAGAGCTGTCACAAAAACGTGCGCCAAGTGTACACAGACTGAGAAACGAATTTCGATCCTCTCTGAAAAGTTGTTTGCATCTTCTAGTGACACCATAGCAACCAGGAGCATGCTGAATGTTCCGGGTATGTATTTCCTTTCTTTTCGTATACGTGAACTGAATGCAAACAAAGATACGTTGCAGCATCCGTGCCGCCTGCGTTTCAGAAGGTTCAGCACAGCGCTGTTTGAGATGTGAATTAATAGCGTGTCAGGGTATCTTTAACACCTGAAAGCATCGAGTATGTCTACACTACGGGCGCACTTTTGGACTGTAAACATTCCGTGTTCAAATCTGTCCGTAGAATTGAATTGAAAGCTTAACAAAAGAAGCTTTATGCGGGCCGTTTCGCTATGGCTGCGAACGGGAGAGCTTTAATTGTGTATACTTAATCGATGACGCAGTGTTTCGGTGACCGCAAACATTTAATTCGAAAGGTTAGCCCGCATGTCTTTTGTTGGAGTAAAGACATTGATTATAATAAAAATGGTTCCTTTGTGAATACCATGTACACGTATACACGAGCGTACTTTCAGCAGGTATTTTATCCGAGAGCTCGCAACGCGGTATGTTCACACGAACGAAGAGTGCCACGTGCGAGCGTAATTTTAATTCTCACCCTCTGCTCTCAACTTGTGGTTTCCTACCTTAGCTATGAAGGTAGTTGAAAACAATGTGAAATCATCCTCGTTGAAAACTGAGCTGGTGATATAGCCAGCTACACAGAAATTCAAAGCCCTCCTGTGTCAGTTTGCACGGAAGTAACAGTTTGTGGTGCAAATGTTAACATGAATGAGTACGTAGAAATGATGTGTCGCTTCCGAGAAATTAGGTTGTTAAATATCTGTTAATGGTAAGTATCACGCAAAACTTAATTACATTTGCGAAAAAAACAAAGAGATGTAAACATAAAGAACCACGTTAAATCACGTTAAAATAACCCAGGCTGACAAAATCAATAGGGAGTGCCCCTCTTCGGCGTGCTTCAGAACACACTGTCCAACATTGGATTGCAAAACCTGAAAAAAAATTTATTTGTGTATTCGCTATCCTTCATTATAGAAATACAAGTGCACTTTCACACATGTAAGTAAATTGTGCTTCAATTATTCATGTTCAGCGAAGCACTCATGAATCACATTCTACAACCCTCATAACAGTGCTGTCGAATAAAAGTTCTATTTTACAGGTTTGGCACTGCCTTGAGCACCGTGTTATATGACATTAAACTGCGAAGAAATTGCTGACATTTATATAAACAGGATTACACAGAAAATCATGCCCGTTTATTGTAAAGTCACACTGCTTCACTTAAATCGACATAGCGCTAGGCCAAAGCCCACCATTCCGGGGAACTTTAGAGCGCAGATCCTAGGCGCCCGTTCGTGCGTTGAGCGGCGTCGTCGTCGCCGTTGCCGTCACCGTTGCCGTCGGTGGCGTAACCGATAGAGATGAAAAAGTAACCGGTAGGCATGAAAAAATAAAATGAGAAAATAATACCTAAAATCGAATGTGATTTGATCTCGGGTCCTCCGCGTGGCAGTCAAGCATTCTACCACAGAGCCGCGCTGGTATTTGAAACTCATTTTCCAAAACGACCATATACAGGCGTCATGTCGGGTAAGGAATCGCGTTAACCTATGTAATATAGCATGGCAGAAGAGTAAAGTAACAACCAGCCATCACGCAATGCTAAATGCGCAACGAGAGTGGTTTAATGCTTCCCACCCAGTGCAAAGTGCTCCGCCATAGTCCTGCATCATCATCAGCCACATGCAGCATCAACAAAGTGCACATACTACCTTACAGATGCGTAGCGGGTACCTCGCTTATCCGCAGAAACAAGAATAATGGCGCAGTTGGTGCTGTTCTACTTCACAACGAGTGTGCGGTTTAACGCTTCCCACCCACTGCAAAGTGCTCAGCCTTAATTCCTCATTGTCGTCAGCCACACGCAGCATCAACAAAGTTTGACGGGAAAATTTGAGCGCACAGAAAACAATCACAAGAGCGAGACAACAGGACAAGCGCTACTTTCATCTAACTTTATTTGAGGCTTCGCCCGCAAATATTTCCAGAAAAACACACATGCGCACACAGTCAAATGCATTGTGAACAACCGTTCTCACTTCACAAAAAAAATATCAAGATACTCAGTCTCTGCCTTGAAAAGCTTCACCGATGTGTCACTGACGCACATACCTCCTCGCCTCCTGATATGGTACGCTTCAAGCAACTCCCTTGCCACCTGATCCCTACCCCTACCCAGTATCTTTATCTCACTCAGTTTCGGCTCACATGCCCCGCAACTTGCGCAATGCTCTGCCAAATTTGTACCCCCCACTCTTCACAGCTCGAGAATGTTCCGCCGCCCGGTCATTAATACAACGACCCGTCTGGCCTATGTATGCCTTACCGCATGTCAATGGGATCTCATAGACAACCCCGGTACAACAGTTAACAAACTGTCTACCTTGTTTTTTTCTGGCAACCTCTTTTCTCTCCACCACGCGAAACACGCGCGCACAACCGGGCCAGCTTCTTCGGAGCGGAGAACACAACCGGCACCTTATGACGGTTCGCCACTTTTTTCACATGGTGCGCAACTTTATGAACGTACGGCACCACGACTGTTGCGGAAAGCTAAGCAGTCAATGACCGGAAATGTAAGCCCTCCAGGAAAGAGCCCGGTAAAGCCAGTCGTGGTGCCGCACGTTCATAAAGTTGCGCACCATGTGAAAAAAGTGGCGAACCGTCATAAGGTGCCGGTTGTGTTCTCCGCTCCGAAGAAGCTGGCCCGGTTGTGCGCGCGTGTTTCGCGTGGTGGAGAGAAAAGAGGTTGCCAGAAAAAACAAGGTAGACAGTTTGTTAACTGTTGTACCGGGGTTGTCTATGAGATCCCATTGACATGCGGTAAGGCATACATAGGCCAGACGGGTCGTTGTATTAATGACCGGGCGGCGGAACATTCTCGAGCTGTGAAGAGTGGGGGTACAAATTTGGCAGAGCATTGCGCAAGTTGCGGGGCATGTGAGCCGAAACTGAGTGAAATAAAGATACTGGGTAGGGGTAGGGATCAGGTGGCAAGGGAGTTGCTTGGAGCGTACCATATCAGGAGGCGAGGAGGTATGTGCGTCAGTGACACATCGGTGAAGCTTTTCAAGGCAGAGACTGAGTATCTTGATAATTTTTTTGTGAAGTGAGAACGTGTGTTGACAATGCATTTGACTGTGTGCGCATGTGTGTTTTTCTGGATATATTTGCGGGCGAAGCCTCAAATAAAGTTAGATGAAAGTAGCGCTTGTCCTGTTGTTTCGCTCTTGTGATTGTTTTCTGTGCGCTCAAATTTTCCCGTCAAATTATGCACCATCTCGCCGAGTTCCAAGTTTTGTTAAATCAACAAAGTGCACATGATACCTTACAGATATGTAGCGGGTACCTCGCTTATCCGCAGAAAGACGAATAATGGCGTAGTAGGTGCTGTCCTACGTCAAAAAAAATGATAATATATGGTGTAGTCGACACCTTGCGGAAAGCCAAAACTTGAAGTACAGTTGTCCTTGCCCCAACACGAAGCTTCGCTCAGAAATCGCATTAGGCAGTATTGTAATCGTCAGTGGACTTTTATTGCGATAGCATTAATATGGACACTGTCGACGGGTTTTTGTCATCGGCGTCGCGGTCATGTTCCGTACAAGGAAGGAAGCAAACAGAAAGGGAGAAGGCAGGGAGGTTAACCAGAAAGACTTCCGGTTGGCTACCCTACACTAGGGGATAAGGGAAGGGGAGTAGAAAGATGAGAGAGAGGAGGGAAGAGAAGGAAAAGAGAGAGAAAGAGGCAGTGAAATTCAGTGCAGCGTGTGGAACTGCACCGCAAGTTATAGCCCACATTGATAACATGCCCCCGCGCATCGTATGTTCCACCCGCGGGTAAACGCGCGCGAGCGGAGGCGATGAATGCGGCTGAAGAAGAGATGAAACGAGTCTACCCATTTCCGTCGCTCGGGGGGCGCATGTGATAAGATCTCCCCGCGTGTTAGACCTGCCATCGAATGCTTAAAGGGAGGAAACGCCTCGCCCGTCTTTCACGAGCATGAAGAGACGCGGGGAGAAGGAGGTCTCGCTTGAGCAGCAACGGTGAACTCCTATACTAAGGGCGCTGTGGCGATCGCTGGCGCGCGCGCTATCTCCACAATCATCAGCGGTGGCCTCGTATACCTTTCTGCATGCTGCGTTCTCAACGCAAAGAGACTGCGAAAAGGAGCATCTCTCCCCCGAAAAGGAGCATCTCGCCGCATTCTCTTACACCAGCGTTTTGTAGAGTTACGCATCAGACCCAAGAGAGTTGCCTGCCAGCCTTAGTTAGTATATTGTAATTTGTTGCTATCGTATTCATTGCTTCACCCTTCTGGTGAAACTGTGATTTTCTTTGTGGTATACACGAAATGACAAAGCGCATCAACATTCTCTCGAGGGAAGAATGCCTTCGCGAAGGAGGCGCATTAAGTTTCAGAGGTGGTTTTTTTGCGCTCAGCGCTAGGTTGGAACTCTCCTAGGGTTTTAGGAGACTGTGGAAAGTTATTTTGAGCGTGTTTGTTTGGGTTAGCAATAAGTTCGGGCGGAAGTCGGCTTGGAACCGGAAGCAAGGGAGAGTGACGAGATAATTCGTTAGCCGCGTCGGCTGAGAACAGCTCAGGGTCCGAGAGGAAGCAGTCAAAGCAACGAACCATGCGGGATGAACGCTCTCATAGCGGCTGTTAGTCAACACTTCGAGGCCTTTCGTTGGCCCGTGCTATAGAACATCGCCACTACGGCGGCATCAAAGGCCAGCTAACTTAATTATCAGCACTCCGCGGTGTAGATTTTGTAGCGCAAGGTTTCACGAAAGTCACGCCGCGTGGTGCCAAAGAAAGAGACGGAGAAATTTAAAAAATTCCAGACAAAAAAGAGGGAGTGATGTCAACCAGAATTATAGCATCCGATTTGCTACCTTACACAAGGGAAAGGGAAAAAGACGGAGACAGCAGCGGGGAGAAGAGCGGGAGAACAAACAAAAAGAAAAAAAAAAGAAAGAAAATCAAGGTGTGGCGCGGGAGTACTACAACCTATCTAATAGGCCACTGTCACTCAAAAAGTTCACTAAGGCCTTAATCGCTCTCCGGTGCCACGACTGTTCGGGTCGGCGTTTTAGTACTCACTGTTCCGACAGGAGCCTGCCGTCACGGCGGGCCAACACAGCAGCATAGCGGTAGTATGTGCGTGCTGTAGCAACGACAGCGCAAAGAACGTGTTCTATCGCTTCATTGCTGCCGCAGTGGTTGCAAGCTGTCTTGTCTTCCATGACGATTAGGAATAAAAAAAACGTACGCGCTCTGGCGAAGAGGAGAGAACACGGATCAACAAATAAAAACATTTTTAAAAAATGATGTTTCGGCTCCAGCATGGGAGCTGTACGGGAGTACTAGCTGTGTTCACAAACGGCTAAGAGAGAGCAAGATATATTGCAATTAGAATGAATTGGACCTCCTGCGAAATAAGTGTCTTAATTTAAGTTCACTTTGCTGTACATTGCTGCGTACGATCCCTCTGATGAAGGAACTACTGCGCTCCACGGATCGTTCAATGTACCACTTTCCGCGAGCTACGTCAAAAGCATAATTTTTTTTTATCGGTATGAACAGAAGCGAAAACGAATTTACACTGCGTTTCTAGCGTGAGATATGACTCACTTTACGCAAAAACAGAACATGAATGGCTTCATAATAAATAGATATTTATTACAACTTGATTTAAGAAATTACTATAATACGCATCGACGTATTATAGCATTACTTTTGTTGCTATAGAATATCGAGTGCCTTGAAATAACGCGTAAATTTGATATATTTAAAAAGTTCTTCATAAGTTACGTCTACTTCTTCTTTTTTTTTTTTTTTGTGGTTAAGCTCTGCCCAGGCCTGAAAAATAATGGTAACTAGACAACGCATTCCCTACTACTATTCTTTTATGGCTGAACAGGTAAGCTTTCGCTTTTTTAGATTTAGTACGTCGGTGTATACGTTTCTAATCCCGCAGACAACTCACACTTTGAAGGAAAAAGAATACATATACCTTGTAATAACGGAGGGAGAATATAGATAAACTCAAGAAAAATAAAATTGATCTAGGGAAGCACTGAAACTGGTAATTAAATTGTGCGGAATAGTCCAGTGTCCGTGCATATTTGTTATTGCGAGGTTGTCAAGGCTGGTGGAGATATTATTCAGGAGTTTGAATGCGATATAAACGTGAACCAACTCATTGAACGCGGGAAAAAAATCGGACTTATGGAATTTCGTTTCACCAACTCTGGACTTGCTCGCTAGCTTTTGGAGTTGTATTTTTTTTTCTTGCATTCCAAAATGAAATGTACTACGTTAAAAAATGCCGACGATGAACGCACGCAATGCACGTCTCTCCTTCGGCTGATTAAATTTCGAGTCGAAATGAGAATGAACCAATTAACATTGCGAACAGTATAGCTAAGTTCATTTTTAAAATTTCATTAAGGGCACAGTCGCTAAGCAACGGCAAATGAACGCAAGACTTCAGATGATCTTCAGGCTGGAGACGAAAGCGTTTTTGATGAGAAAAAAAAATATGGCGCTTTAAGTGGAGTATTCAAGCTTAGTTTAATCAGCTGACATCAGTAGTGGGATGGCGGACACTTACAGTAAAGCAGGATGACGAAACTTCGAATGCAGGGACTTCGAGGTAGGCAAGCTTCGAGGTCAGCCAGACCATAATAGAGTGTGACATTTAAGAAAAAACTATCTTTACAAAATCCATCGGAGAGGGTGATTTGTTTCATGATAAGGAGTGCGTTACCACATACAGATTTCAGCTACATAAAATTTTAGGCGTATATATATTTCACTTTTTTTTTTCCAATTTCACCACTCTCATCTTAGGCAATGAAGATGACGCACGAGCGCTACTTTATTGGTTTAAACATTGAAAGCGCTGCGCACAATGCTATATAACAGAGCTTCATCAGCTGAAACACGTCGCCTCGTTTCCGGTTCTTCGGTCAAAGCAACGTGCATAGGAACGCCAGTGTTGGCGTTCAAGGAGCGCACACCTTTCAATCACGGCTAAGTACGGAACGTGCCACACACCCAGAGCAGCGCCGGTGCAACCTACGATAGGCTTCGTATGAATGTCACGAACTCTATCGAGGGCCGGAAATTATTACCAATCTTGCGCAGGCTGTTTTGACAGTGAGGTTCCGCCTCTGGACCCTTAAAAATGCTACTGCGCTTTCTTTATAACTTTCTATCGTCTTCATATCCATTTTTGTTACCTCCCTACTCAGTTTGTGCTAAGCATTACCTCAGGAATACCGTGCAGTCCCTATTGACTGGCACTGTTTGCGAGTGTTTGATTAATGACCACTAATAACCTGACACAAAGGTACCATGCTTCACCTACGTTCTCTATTTATTTTTATTTATTTATATATTTATTTTTTTTGCGTGATTGTGGCCAGGCATCGAGTGACGCGGCCTCCTTTGTAGCTACAAACAGGTCTTTCTTTCGCCTATAAATTGTGTCTACTTTCTGCAGTCGCCTGAAGTTTAATTCGTTGTCAATTAGGGTATCGCATTCTACTGTGAAGGTGGACACATGTCTCACCTCAATGCGAAATGTCATACGAGACAAGCGCCTGCTCAAGGCTTGCAATTACTAAATTTAGAGCGTCCAGTGCCTGTTGTGCATACTGAGATGACGATGATTTGAGCTTGCCGATGAGTAAATTAAGGGTTTTCTAACAATGACTTAAGCAACGTGGTCATTTCGTTGTACTCTTCAGGAATCTTGACAGTCGAGAATTCAGAGTTTAATGTTGGCGTTATGTACTGTGAACCTACATGTGACTGTGACATCGTCAACGTAGGCCAAGTTTCGTCACTGTTACCCATATTTTCTTTGACGGTCCGGGTAGCTGCAGCTTTGGCAATCTAGGCCAAGCTGAATCCTCGGAAACGGTGCCTTCGGTCATATTCTGCATCATACCGGCCGCCAAGGGTCTGGGGAACAGGAGAGGGGGTAAATCAAGGATTGGGATAGGCGTTGCAGATGTAGAGGCACAGACTTTTTTTTTTTGACGAACTTTGGCGACGATGGCACCGCTTTCTGGCGGCTTTAGCCACCTCACGATGAAATGGTGAATGGTCTGTCGTCATTTCTTTCGACGCATATATGAATACAGATTTAAATAGAGAAGATTAATAAAGGTGCGCTGTTACAAATATAGCAAAAAATGATAAGACGTTACTGTTTTTAATGAAAAAGAAATGTGGGGCCGCACGATTCATGTGGCTGTATTCACGTTTCTTGTGTGGACGCTTCTCAGTTCGTTCGTCCGGCGTGAGCGACTGCAGACGGCGACGTCCTCCCTAGGGCTAGTGCTCTATGGCCGCATTATCCGTTTCAAGACGGCTCCACTTTTGCTGTTTGTATTCACCTTCCTGCTGTCGACGCCTCTTCGCTTGTTCCTGCGGCGTGAGCGCGCTGGTCTGTCTCGCCTTCTCCGGTTTCTCGCAGAGCTCTACGTCATACTGCTGCAGTGCCACAAAACTACGCCGAAGCAAGCGCACTACCACAGTCTTTTGCATCCTCTCCTTTCGTGCGGCGTGAGCATGCTGCCTCAGCTGCGCCGTCTGTCGACGATACGGACCGCGAACCGCCTCCCCCCCCCCTCCCCCTTCCCTCCCCGGGAGCGGAGGAGCTAGAGGCAAACCGCTTCGCTCTTTAACAGCAAGTCACCCACATTCTCATTAACCTAAGTGACGTTCGTTCACAGGCAATAAATTAGACACAAGGTTGAAGCATTGCGTTAGTGTTAACGC
>JALIZH010004572.1:0-12385 GCA_030522465.1 Rhipicephalus appendiculatus | reverse complement strand
GTGGCGACGCAAATAGGTGCCGCTATGTCTACACTCTAAGCCGAAAAGGACCAAAAGGGGGTATGACATTGGTCCTTCAGGGGACTAACTGGGCTGCCACAGATTTTGAACCATTTTTGGACCAACTGCGGGGAGTAACTACAGCGGTTCAACTGTTACCCCTAGCATTTACTCCACTTGGTTTAAATGTTGGTCCTCGTAGAATGCTCCAGGGGAACTAACAGTTGAACCGTCTGGACGAATCGAAAAAAAATGGCGCCCTTACACTAGTCGGTATGGTTCATGGTAATTCCAACTTAATCAGCATTGGAGACCGTAGTTATTGGGACAAGCGCACAAACACATATATATATACACACACACACAATGACATCTCAAAGTGAAACACCGCAAACCCCGCCCGCCCGCGCTACACAGTCGAAAACCAGCCATCGGATATATATAGGCACAGTGTTTTGACCTCCCATGTAGTGCCGGTGGGGAAGACTTCTGTTCGGCGTAATAAAACAATAAACATTGACAGCGCAGTACGTCTAAACTTACGTGGGCTTATTCGTAGCACCGAAGCACAGCGATCTTTTCATCTGAATCCGCGTAATCTCGAATGCCCCTTCAGTCAGTGAATTCGAATTATCAGCTGGCACTCGATCGTGTCGGCAGAACCAGCGTTAGCAGTGCTGGTGCACAACTCCACACACACAAACATAGCAGTGGCGCTTATGCAGGAATGCCGGCGAAGCAGTTAGGCGCCCGTCGATGCCGCTTGCCGATAACGTCACTAGGCTTACGAGGAGCACGGCTGTACTTACGACCCCCCGGCGATCACAACATGCGTTTCCTGAGCAATTTTCGTCGTCGTTATTTTAGACACAAAGGAAAAATAGGTGGGTGTTCACTGTCCGCGGCGTATTACGCAGTGGTGTATATATATATACATGTATAATTACAACGACGAGACCGCTCGCAAGCACGGTTGTTTACTGTGCACACCGCCGGCCGCACGATGATTTATATCGGCACTCGCCTTCATGTTAAATGTTTGACGCTGATTGTCGAATGGAGAGAAAGACAGAGTTTGAACTGTAGTTTAATCCAGAAGACATTATTTTCCGCGAAACAAATTCTGTGCGACGTTTCTTCCACCTGTGCCGCAACGCACTCACACCGGCCTCCGGCCCGGCCAGCCGGCTCGGTGCCGATGACGTGCGAAGCCTACTTCGTATATCGCTTCAAAGTTGTGGCAAGTGACTCGGCGGGAACACGACCGCTGACGAACAGCTTACTTTTCTTAGCGCTGTCGGTGTTCTTCGTAGTTCTTCCTAATTCGGCACATTGAAACGTATACTATCCGCGGTGTCCGCGGGCTCGGAGGCTTGCACTTGTTTGGGCCCGGCAGTGCCGGCAGCTCGATAGGGAAGGAACTTGCCGGAACTCATCCGCTCGCTGTGTGCGCCGGCGCGAGTTGAACTTGCCTCTTATAAAAGCTTTGATTCGTTGAATAGTGCTTCGCTTTCACTCTGGCGTACAACCGATATAACTCGTTTTTGTGCTAGCCGACAGGGCCGAGCAGTGCAGCGCAGCAGCAGGCGATCGGCGCGCAGTTACTCTCCCCGTTGGTCCCTTCATTGCCTGCGTTTGCGCACGACACGCACTGTCACGCATTTACTCCCTGTTGGACGAAGCGTTTATCCGTTGGTTTAACGACTGCAGTTAGTCCAAATTTGCCGGATTTCGGCTTAGAGTGTAGATGCATGGTGTGACATTTTTGAAGCGACGCTGCCACCCGCTCCTTCTTGGCGCCGCTTGTCTCGCCTGTATCGCTTATCAAAATGCGTGTACGCTTGGTGGCGCGAGGGGTTTGCGGCGACTTCGACGGGCGCCGCAAACCGCGGGGTACGGAGGCTGGCGCCGCAAACCGCGGGGTACGGAGGCTGGCGCTAAGTTATGGGAAGGGGATGGGGTGGGAGAGCTGGGCTTGAAGGGGGGGCGGGGGATTTTACGGCAGCCGTTGGCTGCTGTAAATATAACTTTACACTTAGGAGAACCCATTGAGGCTAAACGAAAGCTGGAATTTCATCATCATCATCGTCCTCATCATCAGCCTGACTACGCCCACTGCAGGGGCAAAGGCCTCTCCCATGTTCCGCCAATCAATCCGGTCCTGTGCTTTCTGCTGCCACGTTATACTGGCAAACTTCTTAATCTCATCTGCCCACCAAATTTTCTGTCTACCCCTCACGCGTTTGCCTTCTCTTGGAATTGGAAGCTGGAATTTAGCTATGCTCACGTCGTCAACCTCCAGGATGCGCGTTTCCTTCCGATGCACAATGATCTGTACTCGCGATACGTCTTCCTCATTCGCAACGGGTTCAAGAGTGCATCAAAAGCTTCGTAAACACTTCCTCTATGTTCGTAAGTGACCACAACTAGAATCGTTCGAGTATGAATCAGTCAACGAACGAGCCAAAATGATCCGCGAATATATTGTGGCGTCTGAGACGAAAAGGCTTGTGCAGACATTCTAAAATTGGAAGATCTGACACTAGAGAAGAATGATGTGCTGATCGAGCGCATGGAACACACTGTCAGTGACATAACATAGTTGCTCAGCTCGATCCTTGCTGTCTGCTTCGCATAATGTCAATTCCTGCAGTGCGCCGGATTTGTCACATTTTTTTTTTTTTTTAGCCACATTGCTCTGCACTTGGCTTTGAGTGGCTTTGAACCAGAACAACCATCATTCCCTTTGTCATTGTCAGGGATGACAAGAGAAATAGATAAAGAAGAGGAAGATCAGAAACGGAAGGAACGGAAGGAGACGATCGAAGACGAGAAAGAAGCTCGGTGTGCGCGCGGCAGGAGCCACCGTGGCAGGGCGGGCTCGCGCACGCGAGAACGGAAAGCCCAGGGCTGGAGAGCGCGGAGGGCCCGCCTGAGTTGTTGCCTCGGCGAGCTGCGGTCGTCCTGCTGCGGTCGTCCAGCGGTCCGGCTGGGTGGTGAGCTGCCGGGACAGAGTGTACTTGCGGTGCCGAACGCGAACGAGCCCGGGCTGCATAATTTTGTTTCCCCGAGGGATCGCGCACGCGAGGAAGAAAAAGGAGGAGTGCGAGGAGGAAACCGGGACCGGCCGACGGCTGTTCCGCCGCTGGGCTGCACCCCCGGAACGTTCGGCTACTGTTGCAACCTCTAGCTTAACCCTCGGTGCCTTCGCTACCCACAGTGAATATCGTACCCGACGAACGCACGCGACGCTACAGACGGTCTAGTTATGGCTTGCAGCCAGGAAACTTTCGCGTCCGAGTTAGAGTTGGAGCCTCCACCGAGGACATCGATGTGCTTCGCGTTGGCTGACCGACGGAGATACGCACGCATGGCTGACCGAATACAGTGAAGCGACGAAAACGTCTTGGATTGTCGACTGGGAAATCGCAAAAAAAAAGAAAGAAAAGCGGGAAAGAAAAAACATTTTTTTTTCTCAAATAATGTGATATATTATAATAATGTGTGCATGTCACTTGAACTCCCCGACACATTTCGCACTCAGCGTCTCGATAAAAATGTCATCTCGTGAATCAAAACTCTCACTGCAGTGTTCGTTGCCCCTGTTTGCCCTGTCCCATTTTCTATTGTATGCGCTTTCATACTTTCTAAAGGATCAAAACAAAAGCTTTGCACATTTAAAATTGAACTGAACGACTTCGTGATTTTCAAGATGCACGGTCAGTCATGGCAGATCTAGCAAGAGTCCTATGCACACTATTTCGCGATATTCATAGGCGATATGCGTGCGAACGGTTCGTCTCCACGATATGCTTCCAACATATCCGTCATGCGACGAACATAGAATTGCCAGCCTGTGCCGTGAATGAGCATAAGTGTTCAAGAACCACATTACGCACCACATTATGCAGTCAACCTCTAAACGTCTTTCCGTGCTCGCGCAGCCGTCCGGAACCAGTGAGTTCAGCAACGCTGTGTTTCGTCGTTACTTCAAGCTACAGTGTTCTAGAAGTATTATAGTTCACTATATTAAAACCTAAAGAGATCAAAAGTCATGCAAACAATCCGCGCGTAGGGAGGCGATGCCGCTGCGTTGGCTGCGTGCGCGGGTTAGTTTCTTCAACAAGCTTCCAACATATTAATTAACAGCAAGTTCGCAGGCAGAAAATAAAAAGTCTTTCCGTGCTGGCACAGTAACAGTTTCGAAGTTATGTAGACAACCCCGCATAATCTTTCCGTCCGTGCTCGCTAACCAAAACGCCAGAGTTGGTTCAGAAGCCATTTTTCCTCACCGTTTTTCAGCTCGAACTCTACTACATATATCACAAGTGATGTCCACAACCGCGCCAGTCATTAGTAGCTAGCCACAATAGTACGCGTACTGGAAAACACAAACGTGCTACGTCGACCTGCGCACGCATCCGTCCGCCCGTCCCTCGCACACACACCACCATGCTAGCCACCCTAACCATGCTCACACACCTCACGTATCTCACGCCGCAAGAATGGCGGCCACATGTTTTCTGCGGTGGCGACGGTGGCGACATACCGTGGTCGCGGCGTGAGTTAACCGGGAGTGCAACCGTGCAGCAGAACAGCCTTCCGCCGGTCCCGGTTTCCTCCTCGCACTAATCCTTTTTCTTCCTCGCGTGCGTGATCCCCCCGGGGAAACAAAATTACGCCACTCGCATCCTCAGTCCTCATCAAGATGGCGTCCCCCGGTGCGTGTCTTCAATGCGCCGCCATGTTTTAGTACCGCCCCCCAAACACCAGGCGTTCGTCCGGCGCTGCGAGCGAATATCGCGTTCCATGGATGGTATAGGAAGTTTCACTCCCCTGGTGCAGTTTAGTGAGCTGAGCAGATAAGATTCACCACCTGGACGGAGCGAACACAAGGGTCAATATTTGTACACGGGAGCCAGCACTCCTGCCAAAATGCATTCCCAAATCATGACAGGCTTAGCTCTGTGCCAAACCTCTTACCAACCTATCTCTACTCCGAATTGAGTAAGTGTACAACAATCGGGCTAACCGCCTACGTCTGGGCACTCTCGCGGTCGTCTCCTCAGCTCGGCACATACCAAAATTGGCGTAGGAGGTCGTGAATGCATGTAGAACGCGATTCGCAAGTCATGACCTGAATAATGTGAATTCCCTGTCGCATGTGCCCTGAAACCTTTTTCCTCCGTCACGTGTGACACATACACGCAGACCACGGGCCGTGGTATGTGGGTATGCGCTACAGACAATTCACAGTGTGTCTGAATCCGGGAACAGCGACAACAAATATAGGAAATTTTATCGCAAGAACATTAAAGAGCACGTGTCGCTGAAAATCTGTTGTCGGCGTTGGCGGCATTGTCGTCAGAGAAAAGTCCCGACGTATGCAAAGAATAAAAAAAAAAAACGCCAGGCCTGCGCGGAACGCGCAGCACAGTCACACCAAAAGCTGGAACAGCGGCCTTTCCAGAGCCTTTTTTAAACACTCTTGGGACAACTACTACAAGCACACTTGCATGGTACCCACTAAGCCATAAATCATCATAATTTTTATGTAGCGGGGAAGCGTCTACTATGCCATTATTCGACATTCTTCAGAAAAGCGCGGTTCCCGCTACCCACTTGTAGGGCATTATGTGCACTTTGTTGATGCTGTGGCTGAAGACGATGAAGAATTATGCCGCGGTATTTTGTGATGGGTTGAAGCATTGAACGACCCACACGTTAAGCAATTCACATTGTGTGACGCCTGGTTGTTATTTTACTGTTATAAAATGCTTTATTACGCATGTTAACGCGATTTCTTACCCGACATGAAGCCTGCATGTCGCGGGTTTGCGAAAATTCAATTTAATGTCTCACAAAGTGCCTTCCACCGTCTCAGTCAAAAAAGCGCACAAGGAGTAATGATGTACATATGTTAAAAAATTAGGAACGAATAAGCGGCCAAGGTTACACACTTTTAGATGTGAAGCATCTTATGGCGAAGCTTAATCCGGTGGTGGTGGTGGTGGTGGTGTGCCGCGGGCCTCACTTACTGCGCATGCGCGAACCCTTTCAAAAAAAAAAACCTCCTCTCCCCCTCTTTCTCCTCATCCCTCCCCGCGGCAACCACACTCTCACTGCGCATGCGCCTCCCCTCATCTCTCTCCTCCTATGCTCCCCCCTCTCTCCTCTAGGCATCCCTGCCCGCGGCGTCCCCCCCTCTCTCTCCTCTCCTACGCTCCCCCCCTCTCTCCTCTAGGCATCCCTGCCCGCGGCGTCCACACTCCCACTGCGCATGCGCGTCCCCCCCCTCTCTCTCCTCTCCTACGCTCCCCCCCCTCTCTCTCGCCTCGCGACGCCGACGCAGGCAGCGTCTGCTAGCGAGTTTCTTGGTTGAAAAAACCGACTGCTCGCGCTGCACAACCGTTCACTGGCCACCCCGTATATATGGCAATGGATCTTGACCTGCAAGGTGGTGCCGGTGGGAGATTTCTCCTGTGTGTTGTTGAAGAATAAAAAAATTCGCAGCATGCGCGTTAACTAAAAGCGGACTGCGGGTCTCTGTGTCCAATCGGAGTCTTCCGTCTCTCATTGCCCATTAGCAGCGATTGGCATGTTCCAGTAGGAAACACCGCTCCATCACTGCGTGCTTTGCGCCTCCCCAGTTTTCTCTCCTGCGCAACGCTGCGATGAGCGCCAGCGTCAACGCCGCCGCCAGTGTAAGCGTTAGCGCCCGCTGCTTCACATCTACACATGGTTCCCTTTAGCGGGAGATGGTGTAATTTTTTTGATAACACTACACAAAACATCGTTGGAATAACATTCATACTTCGAGACCGGTCTGCAAAAGTCAGTTTATAACGATATTGTATAATAACCTTTTTTTTTTCTAAGACCGAAATCGTGGAATGTGTGGAAATACCCAGACTTAATTATTACCAAACCATGCCGTTATTATTCACCAAATGAAAATGTGACAGATATTCATACACGTCCATGTGGCCGCTTCACATGCAGCTGTCACGAAGAAACAAATGCTACGTAGAAAGAACTAAAAACAAAACAAAAAAACACGATGAACATGTAACCAAGAAGACATGTTAATAATGAAAAATGCGAGCAATGATTCTTATACGACTTTGCACCTTTGCGATAATTTTATTATTCCGAAAATTACATCAATGCGAGTGCAGCAAAGCTATTGAAATTTCGTTTCGGCCGGGCCGACAATTTCTGCTAATGATGGTGGTCGTCTATCGAAACCACACAGTCTTTCCAAATGTTCCTATCGTGCAGCCGCATAATTTTTGCCGTGTAGAACAATGCCATCTATGTCTTCTGCAGCTTCTTCACCTGAGGATAAAGCGTTGTCAGTTTTCCGTACTAAATGCGAAGCATTTCTTCGCGTACCAAAGGCATCTGGGCCGTTCATTTCTTTCTTTCTTTCTTTCCTTATCTATCTATATCTATCTATCTATCTATCTATCTATCTATCTATCTATCTATCTATCTATCTATCTATCTATCTATCTATCTATCTATCTATCTATCTATCTATCTATCTATCTATCTATCTATCTATCTATCTATCTATCTATCTATCTATCTATCTATCTATCTATCTATCTATCTATCTATCTATCTATCTATCTATCTATCTATCTATCTATCTATCTATCTATCTATCTATCTATCTATCTATCTATCTATCTATCTATCTATCTATCTATCTACGACCTTGTGTTCTCCCGGCCGTCTCCTTGATTTCGTATATAGCAAAGGTTAGCAGGGGAGGACTTAACTGTATCTCGAACATGATTAGCGGGTGCATACATGATTAAAATCTCATACTTGTCGCTTACGTCATGAAGCCCTTTCCCTCGGTCACGTGCGGCACATACCTGGGAACATGCCGCAGAGTATTTAGCATATATCGACCTAATTACTGCAATAGTAGACTGTAATAATTTAAAACGACAGCGTTTATAAGGAACGCATGTCACAGAAGATCTTCTGCCAGCGTTGTCGTTGAGCGAGAAATCACGATGGACGCAAAGGATGACAACCACGGCTGGACCTGGTATCAAAATCGGACATTCTGCGTGGGAGTATTCTACCACAGAATTACGCCAGTGCTTAAAACTGCTCCCGAAAAAAACACATGTCGAGTCGACGTCTGTTGCGATTTCAGCGTTGGAGATCCGATTTCATAGAAATGTAATACATACTGCATACTCTTATGACTCATCAATGTGTAGTAAAACCCCGTAAGAACACACCAACAGCTACTTTTGATACGCAGATCATCGTGCCTTTCGCAATTTAGCGTCTGTTCGTTTCGAGAAAAATATAGAGCCTTTGCTCTAACGCCAGATCCGATGTTACGTAGCACTATAAGATACCCTTTAGGCGCCAATGTAGCTGACGTGCCTGATAAGCCCTCGATATGCCCACAAGCACTTAATCTACACAGAGACGCTGATTCACCTCGCAACGCTTATCTACGAGCCAAAAAAAAAAATATAGAAAGAAAAAGAAAAACGCTGCACAGGCACTCATGACTGTTTCGCATGACGTCGATTCCCAGAATGCGTGGCATCTTCCAATAATCATCTTATCGTAAAAGCTCTTTGTGCACGCAGTGGCTGGTTGATGCCTGTGAATTACGGTTTTGACAGATGGGCTAAATTTAATCGGAATATTAAATTACATGCCAGGATCAATAGTACATAACCGAAAACTCTCTGCACCCATTTACAAGCTTCATAAGCGTGCGCAGGGGTTCCCCTTCAGCGGGGGGCGAAGGGTCATCGTACGCCCCCCCCCCCTCCTATTAAGGCGATGTATGGGGCAGACTTTGCGCCCCCCCCCCTTCTGAGGTGACTAGGGGGGGCGGCCGCCCCCTCTGCCCCCCTCGTGCGCACGCCTATGACAAGCATCACAGTTTGTTCAGCCAACGTCGCGCATCCGAGACTCACCGCTAGAAGTAGTAGAGATAAATCAATAGAACCCAAAGCCACGGTGCGCTGGCGTTAATCAAACCGCTTCAGGACGCGTTCCGTAGCGTTCGAGTTAAGCTTGCTAACGACTGAACATTTTTTTCGTTCTTACTGAACCTCGATATATAACAACGCCTTCCTTTACAACGCGTCTCCCTTCGAACTATCGTGAAATGCCTTCCTCCTTATTTCGTTCTCGCCTTTGAGTAGTAACTCAGAGCCGTTTTTTTTTTGTTTTTTTTTTTCATGGCAATAGTCGCTTCAAATCAAGCGCACCACATCATGCTTGCCATCATGCTTGCCAGCGGCACCATTAAAACAGGAAATTCGGAAATCGTTGAGGAAGCGGCCATAGCGCTGGCGCTTGCGTCCACACCGGCCAGAGTCGTAATCATCGACTCCGAAACCGAGATTCATAACTTCGCTAAAGGAAGGGTCTCGAAAGAGGCGATAAACCTCTACAAATTTTGCGGAGAGCGCGACGTTTATGTCATATGGACGCCCGCCCACTCCAGGATTCGGGGACATTAGATTGCCTCGATGCGCGCGCCCCCGCTGAACGGAGCGGAGGTGAACGAGCACATCGAGGCACCCTAGGGCGACAGCGGTAGCCTGCCGTAACCGAATGGGAAACAGGCGAAAAAAATATTTTACGAAAAAATATATTTACCATAAACGACTCCCGGTTGTATGCAGCAGAGACCAACTGGAACATCCTGGTAAAATCACAGTGTCGCAATACAAACCACGTGGCTTCTCAGAGCACTTAAAATTTAACAAAGGGACCCCATGTATTTCCAATAGGGCGGTGTTCAATTGTCCTGGGAAGCCACGCGCTTTGTAGTGCGATGCTGCAATTTTACCAGAATGCCCCGGTGGGTCTCTGCTGCCTATAACCGGGAGTCGTTTATGATAACTAGCTCTTTTGGTGAGATATGATTTTTTTTTTCGCCTACTTCCCATTCAGTTAGGGCAGGACACCGTTGCTGCCGCCCAGAGATGGCGCCACGAAACAGATGTCCCCAAATCCTGGTAATAGAGAGACCTCATGGTAATGTACAATGAAATCACCAAGCACTACATATTAGGAAGGCAGCATTACCCGCCACCACACTCCTCATTAAATAAGCAGCAAACTACATCGTGCATTGTAAAAACTTTTCAGCGCGAACAGGACGGAGCACACGAAGAGGCCACAATACGAGCGCTCAAAAGTTTTTACAATGCATCATTTCCAACTCGCCCACCTCTCTACTTTACTACATCGTGGCGCCAATTACAAACAAACACCTTCCCGAACTCAATCGCTTTTAGTCACTGTAATCCAGACATCTACTCAGACAGATGTAAACACTGCAATCAGCGGGCGAACCTCAAACATATTATCTGGGCTTGCCCCAACATCGTGAAGGGGCCAAACAACACAATTATGAATGCGGAGCAGTGGGAGACCGCGCTCTTTAGCTCCAACATCTAGGACCAACAACAGGTCATCAGGCAAGCTGAAGATGCCGCTAGGGCCAGGGTTGCCATTGGGTGGACATGAAAAGGCGCCATAACTCACACTAAAAGTAGACAAAGTAGACATGTCATTTGATATTATCGCCAAATTTCTAGCCAAATAGAACAGAAGCGGTATTATCAACAGAGCATTTACCATTGATGAATAAATAAAGCCATTTTGAATAAGTAAAACCACAAGTTTAAAAAAGAGCCATGGCGCCAACTGAAAATTTTGTCGCCAACGGGGTCCAAAAGTAGCCAATTTGGCGCAAAGTAGCCGCCAACGGCAACCCTGGCTAGGGCCCAAAGACTCCTAGCTGCCATCTAAGGGAGGGGAGACAAACTCCTCTCACACTTGCCGTGTCATTAAAAGCTGTTTCTCTCTCTCGCTGCTATCCAATAAATGCCCTCCACCTCTTCCACTTTTAGCTGTTAGCCGCATGCCTTAGACCAGGGGTTCTCAAACTTTCTGGCCTTGGGGAACCCCAACGGTTTTTCTGGAGTTCTGCGGAACCCCCTGGTTTTTTCTTGAGCGTGAAGACAATCGAAAGTGGGGGGCAGGGGGGAGGAGGGGGTGACTACACCTCTCGACGCGCGCAACCACAATATTAACACTGATTGCGATGGCCCATTCTCTTTTCTTTAAAGGAGCAGTGACATCAACTTTACGCATGTCGCGTTTTTTGCGTCAACGTGTAGTTATCGATCCCCTATTAACGATTCGGTACTTATAATGCAACAGAGAGACGATTTAATATATGTAATAATGATTACTATGGCCAGTATCGAACGCAATTCAAAACAGGAGCACAGCCCGCCAATTTTCAGCGCTGCCAACGCTGCCAAGCGGTCACCTCCCGCGGTCACGCCCCATCTGATCACGTGGCCACACGAAATGGTGACGCGAGTTTCAGCTGACATTTCTTCTGCTCAGTGAGCACGTGTAGGCACGTGATCGCCACCCCCATCACAGCCGCCGCCGTCACGAGCGTCCAGAAGCGACGATGAAAACACTGAGGAATAAGAAATCGCTACGATTCGCGAAGTGGCGAATCATTTACGGTTCGATCCTCTTCAGAGTAGTGATTCTGATATCGACGCCGGACCGAGCAGCTACGAGGAGGCAGCTGGAGACGCACACTTGGGCCATGCTGGCTGGCAGACATGTCACAACTACGCATATGAACGCTGCGTGCATATTACTTGTTTGAAATGATATTTCTCTGAACCATACGTTCTGTACTGCTGCAATTTGATCGGTTATTGTCGTGTTTGCGTCTACCTAAGCATAACCAATGTGTCGTAATAACTGGTCAGTTAGTGAATGTCGCCATGTGTGTCAAGTGTAGTGTATACTGCTCACAGATTTAAACGCGACAAGAAAAAAAGTGAAACGCGGACCTGGCATTTTGATTCCTTGAGCACGTTGCGGTGGTAGCGTTTCGCAACGGTGCAGCAAACTTTTTGCTTCATCTCTTATTTGAAGAGCACGATTGCAGCGCACAACGCTTCCACGGCATGCTGGCACGTAATGCGATGGAGATCGTAGCTTCGAATAATCACATTCGCGCTCATGACTCCACGACAGATCACCCGAAGCGGCACAACGAAAACGCAGGATTCACACGAACGCGCTGCTGGAACCAAGCAAAACAAAACCACATCGTGGTACCACAAGTAGGCACCACGATGACAACACTAAACTTGTCGACGTCAGCGTTGCTCGCGCATCGTCACTCAGCGCGTGAGGCGTGGCCTAGCAGCTAGCTGAACACGTCAAAATAGTGTCGATGTTTCATGGCATGAACGCGCCGTTGAGCCTTTGGACGCTCTTTGCGCTCGATATAGAATTTGGTGTCACTGCTCCTTTAATATCGACGGCCATTGGCTTTGACGTC
>JALIZH010004568.1:25000-171390 GCA_030522465.1 Rhipicephalus appendiculatus | reverse complement strand
ATCAATGCTCCATAAAGTGGGGCAAAGTTTGTTTGCTGGCGTCACAAATGCTGCTTATTATTGTTTTTTTTTACTTTTTTGTCTAGTAATTCGTCGCAGAAGGATACGCGCAGAACAACACCGTATCATGTGGAGCTCATTCAAGACCAGAACTTGCACTTCTGTCTCGGGTTCATCGGCTGTCCCGCAGCACAGCCAAATGCATTCGAGAACTCCGGCATGTTCATCAACGGCACAATACAGCGGGAACGGTATGGTGCATACTGTGGCTTCAAGTCATGCACTTGCGAGCACCATGGGATACAATGGCCAATAAAAAAGAGGCGTTCGGCCGATACGTTGAGGCCGACCTAATGTGAGCCTCCGCTGGTGCTGGGGCAACGAAGAGAAGGCTTTGTACGCTAGCCTTACGCCCACGAAGTCGGCTAAGTTCTCGGAGTCGGTGAAGTCATCCACTTCCTCACGGGCCCTTTGGCGTATCTGCGGAATTGCGATCACCGTACAGGTTACAAGTGTCAGCGCAACGGCACACAAATAATCACACAAGCGAGAACACACAGTTCTCTTCGTAGATAGATGACAACGGATAGATGACAACGAGCTGCACAGTACGGCGAGCTGCAGGAAGCAAGGATTACGTTTCTATGGCGACTTCAATACTAACGGATGTCGACGAATGTTGCTGCAATAATGGCAAACGAGAGTTCTCTCTGCACAAAACAGCGCTGCGTTTTCATCAGTCGTGGGCTAGCAGTGACGCGATAATGTTTTCTGAGCAGCTTAGGAAACCGATCGTGTGTGTTCACTTTTGAAATTCGTTCGTTCTCCGCGAACAGGTATGAAGAAACGGCTGCGAGTTTCGGCGAAAACGACTTTTGGCGAGTTGTTTATTTAGCATTATGACGTTTATGAGACAGGGTGTAAAAGAGCATGAAAAGAACGACATACGGGACTTGGTTAGTTGTGTTACGTGCGCTTTCTTCTTTTTTGTTCAGTGCTTCACCGGAACATGTAAGTTGGTTGTAATAACGAGGCTTAAGCAGTTTGCTACTTTAAATTCTGTTCTATAATTAGATCGCGTAACATTGCGCAAACGTATCAGCTGCAATCTGATACGTTTTACGCATTCCGATGCCCGCCATATGTATCGTAGTGCCGAAAAATCGCGTCGGGTTATTCACAATTGTGTCGCTTTTTAATGCTCAGCATTCATGAATTTTACGAATTGAAGATGGTTCAAACGACGTGCACCCGAACCACGAGTATCTGCAGCAGATCGACAGCGTGAAGCACTGCATGTATGGGGCACGAATGACGTCACAACTTGAGCGCTGAACTAGTCAAGAATGGTTGCACACAAGGACATGAAAGACGCTTTCCGTAAACATTATATTTCATTATCATGGGAAAGGTACCACATCCACCTCAGACGCTCGAACACAGGTGCTCTGACCAGTAGAACTTATCACAACACATCGCTCTCCGCACCCCCAATGAGCGTCTGCATAAAAAACGGGAACTTAAAAATAATTGACAAGGGTGGCGGCTTGTGCTTCTTGGGCATTGCTGACAGCAGCCTTACAGCTCTTGGGCACAAGGAAAAGAAAGAAGATGACACACTGCGCCGTCTTACAATATAGTTTACTGCTGCAAACGTTTCATGTGCTTTTATACGTGAGGGTGCGTGCGCGGATGAACAGGGAGAAGGGTAAAAGGACAAGGGAATGAAAGAATTTATTCATACAGAAGACAAATCATGAGACTTACTGCGCTGAGAAGCGCAGAGGTTTTCCGTGTCGTGTACCGCAGGTGTTGTCTCAGATTCCCCTGTCTTAGGTGATAACTATGTTAGAGAGACTGGCAGGTCCCTCAATGAGTGGCTGAACCTTTTGTGAGGCTCTACCTTCAAAAGAAATTTTTTGTTCTTGACATCTGCAGAATAACATGTAGTATTACCTAGGAAAATATTTGACACTATTTTCAAGACATTCGGGAGAATAGATTTGGAGAAAAATGTGGTACATATTTGTAACACTGTCTTCATGGCCGGGCATGAAAAGTGGCACATATGTGTACCGCTGTCCTCAGGCGGTATAAAATTTTAAAAAAATATTTTGTCACTAGTTTTTATTTGAAATTTAAGGAGGCTGTTTACTTTAAGAAACAAGTGTATCGGTGCGATGGGCGTTCTATAATTGCTAACACCAGAAGCAAAACTCATGCTCGAGACTGGTTCGTTGAAGAAAACTCAATAACAATCGCAGCAAAACTATCTTCCTGTGTTGCACGTGAGCCACTGCCCTCTTCAGTAAACGGGTAAAATGGGGACACTTCGCAGGTATGTTGACGCGATGTTTTCAAGGCGCTCATTTAGGCCAAGTCAGCAGATGGCGAGCAGTAATCAAGGCACGTGCAAAATCCACATAGCTGCCGGTGTCACATGTTGTACCAAAGTAAAAACTCATAATAGACTTCTTCAATACCTCATTAAATTCTACCACCAGTAAAAGCGGCGTCAATTTGAACGGTTGTTTTAATGTGAGTGTTTGAAACACAGTGAAAAAGTGGTAGACATTTTTACCACTGTCCTACAAAGGGTTAATGAGCACCAGTAAAACTTTTACAATCAGCATAAGCCTATGGGTGTACATTGCATGGATTTGGCTACGTCCCATTTTCACGATTAGTGCATGTGTTCTTCAGGAATTGATTCAACTCACTCGCGAAATTTTTGAAGTTGACCACGTTAGAAAACCGGGTAGTGCTTGCGTCAGCTCCTCCTCCGTTGCTCTGCCTCCTCGTAGTTCCCTTTCCAAAAGGGTTTTGATAGGCTTTTTGCGAATATTTGCGGTTGATAGTACTTACCTTCGGCATGAATGCTGAGTGAACGGCTTATATTATTCCTTTTTAACACATAATCAGCATGAAAGTGTGTGTTATACTGGGGTCCACCAAGACTCACTCACGTATTTCCGTCAAGGATATGACGTTGTAGACTGTGCAATTAACTTAACGTGGCATTCTAGTTGGCAGCTATCACATTCATTGCTTCGCCGCTCTTGCGGCGAAGTAAGAGCGTGGCGAAGCAATGTTATTGCGCTGCCGCAATAACACTGTCAGTGTTATTGATACAATCTTTCCGGGGGTTCTTAATATGCTGTGTCCAGGTATATGTTAACAGCGTCAGCTATCACAACGGTTAAATCAGGATCATGGGCGTTACTCCTCGGGATGGAGATGTACCACCAAAGTATTTAACGTGGGTGAATCCACGTCAAGTGGTGCTATAGCTGCCAAACACCACTAGACATTGTACAAGCTCTCATTTATCAATGCACAACAAAATCTCAAATATACCTCTGGGAACATATGTTTCACTTTCGTGTTATACCGATTTCCTATGACGAGGGATCAGCCATGTTTTTCCCCTCTTATTTGCCCCCCCCCCCCTTTTTTTTATGCGTGCGCACCCTCATGTATATAATAAGTAAGTGAAACAGCTGAAACTATGTTGTAGGAGAGCGCAGTGTATCGTATTCTTCCTTGACCTTGATACCTCGCGCTGTAATTTGACTTTGGTGAAAAACAAATACCTCACATAATTTGCACAACTACCCGTTGAGCATTTACATTGAAATTGAGACTAAAATTATGTGTATAAGTAGCGCACGTAAGCCTGCCTACAATTAAAATTCACAAGCTGCACTACAAGACGAGGGAAAGTCTTGTTCTATAATGTCTCCTGTTTCGTAACAAAGGCTGAAGGGCTGCAATTTTAAGCAGCTACCCATGCTTTTAGATAATGTGAGCATCGCAATTTTCAATTCATAATATAAACTCAGACAACTGCACGTTTATGTGCGTGGCAAGTTAAAGTGTTAGTTTTTAAGCTTTGATAGTATGTTATTACTTGTATAACGAGCTTATTGTGTGGTTTAGTCATACTGAAGTTATCAGTTACTTTCATTCATATGCTTATAAAGGCCTGCGAAACATTTGTGTTCGAGATGACAGCATACAATATTGTATATTTTAATTTCTTGGCAAATGTTATTCTTTTAACACGTGTCGTTCTAATATGAAACAGTCTGTGAACCTCAGTAGTCTAAGCAGCTTTTCTTCACAAATTCGATTTGTCTGCATGTTGTACTGATAAAAAAAATCCATTTTGGCTCTTATGCCAAGTGTCCAGCTGCATGTACTCACAACTGCTCTATGCGATCGCCGTACACACAGCGCCCTTTCAGTGTATTCCCTTGTGAAAGAAGTTGAGGCCCAAGGACGGATAGTGGCGTTTTCGTCGTACCCTTTTCCTGTAACGTCGAATGCGTGCATCATCTCGTGGCCCACTATCTGCAAGGTGATATTTTTTCTCATGTTAAAAGAGTACATTGCAAAAAAACTTTTAAAATGGTGCAATTGTTCCAGCCGACAAGGAAACATGGCTTAGTAAAGAGAGCAGCGAATAAAAGAAAAAAAAATATGTATAGATTAGGGGACTATATACGAGACGTAAACGAACGGGCAGAGCGTTCTTACTGAGCACCTGTGACCTTTACCGAATAAGAGTCAAAGGTGACGGCAGTGTCGTGACGCTTTATCATGTAAGTACGTGGAAACATTAACCAAATTTCAACGTTTCGAGAAAGGTTGTACGCAAGTTCAGCAGAATAATGTGACCTGATTTCCTGCGTACAATATGCAGTTCAGAATACCGGTCTGTCTAGCTACACATAAAATAGGATCTTGAACATAAGGATGGAAGAGAAAAAGCTCGTAGAAGCATACAGGCCCGCAAACCAAAAGTTTTACGCTTAAAACCATGTAGGAAGCGGCATTAGGGAGTTTTAGCCAATTACGGAAATGCGGTACGTGACTTCTGTAGCGCTCCTCCTCTCTCGCTCGTTGTGCATTTGCCACTTCTAATTCCAGTAAAGGCACCTCAACACCACAAAGGCCTTTCCGAAAATTAGTTTGGCGTGTCATGCCTCATTGTTGCTTGTTAGCCTACGCATTGTTATCGCGACACCTGTCGATCGGGGGGACGCACTTTAAGCACAGCGAGCTGGATACAAGGAGCGCTGCCGTAGTCCAGTACTGTATTTGCGTACGCATTTCCGTAACTTGCTGAAACTCTCTATTAGAAATTAAATACTAACGTGTTTAGCACGATGTTTTCCTAATATATAGGCTGCAGCGGAAGATGGCTACAGAAATCGGTTATTGCGAGCAATGCAATATGACCTGATTCCTGCATTGATAGCATTGAATTTTGTGTCTCTGCTTTTCCGGTGACAAGCTGGTTCGGAATGCATTGATTTATTCCACGATTATCAAGGTACCGTGCGTTACGATGTAATCTAATAGTTTAGGTTCATTATTCATATAATTAGGCCTCTCCGCATGAACTAGTTCCGATATATCGAAGCAAATTGTGGATATTCCATTTCAAGAGTTATCACAGCTTAAGATAAGACACGGGACAAAGAGACCAACGAAGACGAGCGCTGGCTTCCAACTAAAGTTTAGTGCAAAGAACAAGCAAATTTATGAAAAAAAACGACAGCGTGCAATAAAACACGACAGCATGTGTTAAAAAAGGCCCCTGTCCGAAACACGAAAGAAGCATGAGCAAGCACTCTAATCCAACAAGGCAGATACCGCTCGGTTCAAGAACTAGCGAGCCTGCGTGGGCGCAAGAAAGCAAGTTCCTTATTACTACACTCTTAATCAGGTCCTGGTTAAATGCGGGCTATATCCGGGAAACCAGACGAAACATCCGGTTTCCTGGCAGCACTTTAAGCAGGACCTGATTAGCAGTGTATCAGAGCCACCATCAACGATAGCTGCAGGTTCTACGATTAATCTTGTATTTTCGTTAACATGCTTTCCGAGTACACGCGTCCTTTCAGAGAACGGAATACAGCCATTGTGCGTATTTCGATTCTCCCTTTCCGCACCTTGCCGCTGTGCTCCTCCAGTCGGCTCCTAAAAATTTTTCACAGTTCTGTGTTAAGACTAATCCTGTGGCGAAGGCGCGTAGTCCTTGTAGCAATAACCATAACAAGAAGTACGTTGTTTGTTCAAAAGGTGTGGTGTTCGAGATACCCCTTTCTTGTGGTCTGTCCTACGTGGGGTAGGCAGGTAGATGCCTGAACATCCGACTGGCGTTACAGACCAAATCTCTGACACCGCCGCATCAATTACTAGCAGGGCACCCAGTGGTGCATGCCGCATCCAGAAAGCATACACATCGGGCTCCTCCACAGCAATATTTGGGCTCCGAAACAATGCAAGAGCAGATACAGAGAAAATATTTTGAATGACTGGTGCAATACAGGTAGTCGTAACTCTCCTGTCCAACTACTCAAAAAAAGCTGACCGGAGTCCATGCAGTGAGTTGCAGAATTCTCCAGGCGGGCAACTATTCGCACGGTACGCTGTTTTTTACACAATGTATTCCTGAAACTTCAGCAGGAACTGCACATACTGCCCGGAGGGTGCGAACACAGCACATGGTATGGGGGGTGCCGACACAACCCACGTATCACGCCCATTGACAAACACAGCTTGCTATAAAAAGCCGGACCACGAGTACGAGGTGTTAATGACGTGCCCAAACCCCGAAGACAAGCTCTAGCTGGTGGACAGGGCTCGGACGCCTTCAAGCCATGGCTGCCCACTTCAGGGTGAAGAGAACACGCGCATGGTCAAGAAGGGTACTTTAATTATTTATCTCTATATCTACCACTGTATAATGGGTACCCTTCTATCTATTTATTCAATTTGACTACAAGAAGCAGTTTTCAGCAAACCCACTTCGATACTGTTTTTTCTTTTATTTCAGGGCACCTGCTGAGGATATTTTTACTTCTAACTCGTGTAAAGCTAAGTTAATAATTTTTTCCGAAAAAAAGGGGTTTTGTATTTTTTTTTACTATTATACCGATTGCCATCTGAAGTATCTTCTTTACATTTTGATTGGTTATTAAATATGCTTGGTTGAGGTACATTACATGGGATGTTTCGATTTTCGTTTCGTTTACTTAGCGTAGTGCTCCTTCCGCTTCAATTTTTTCCGCGGATCTCAGACCTAGTTGATCACTTTGAAAATAGGATTTCGTGACCGTTATTTTTTCTATATTTAGCATGAATATAAATCAACTAGATTTGATTTCATCAAGGTGGGAAGAGAAGTATCAAACGATTGAATAAATGCATATGGAAAGTGCGATAAGAGCAGAGGGCAAAGGTTATGTTTTTCTTGTGCACGTATGTATGCTCTCTTAAACCTTATCAGCTGACGCTTCGCTGTGAAAAACAACTATGCTCTTCGCGCATCCGAACGAAGCAAACCGAGTGACGTGTTCCTAGCAAACGCAGTGAAGTGTAGCACTAACTCAAGTGTATTAAAAGATGCGCAGCGTTCAAACACTGCAAACGCCCTGTCACTGTTCGAGACATATGGAAAGAGAAGTAAACATAATATTTGACCGACCTCCGACTCAATGAATGTGACGAATATGTCCCGGTGAAAAGGACTCATTCAGGCAAATTAAACCCCGATATAGCGACGAAACTGCTTTTTAAACATTTGAAACGCATTCAGAATAAGATTAACGCGGAATTTATATCGAAACAACCGAACTCTTATTCGGGTTCTCCTAAACGCTGGGCGGCTCAATTTATTGTCGCGTACGAGTACGGCTGCTTATGGTCGCTTCTAAATAAAGTTAGACACTCACCGCTCCAAGGGCGCCGTAGTTGATAGCCGGTGGACCTTCGTGGTAGTAGACAGGACGTGAGATAATGGCTGTCGGTATGACTAGGACGTTCTTACGAACTTCGTAAAACGCATTGACTTCCGTCTCATCGTAAAGCCACGTTGTCGAGTCGGCCCAGCGGTAATGGGACGAAAGCGAGAGAGTCTTGATCCACGAGGGAAAAAGGGGGGTCGGGCGGTACGTCGGGGTATGGTTCTGTTCAAAACAAACAAATATTATTTCAAGCACTGCATAAGTGCTTTGTTGCGCTATAGTGTACGATTTGTTTAAATTCGAACAAAAAATTCCACAGAATAAACTCCCAAATGAATCGCTTCAATAGCAACAATTTCGAAGGGTCACTAACAAAATTTGAACATTGCAAAAAAAAAAAATAAGGGGAGGAAGAAACTACTTCCCTGTTTCTCCCAGGGAACTGAGATGACTGGTGCAGATGCATCTTTACGCGCAGGCCGATGCCAAATGTGCCTCATCACACGAGTTGATTGTTTGCCGGGAGTTGCTTCGCTTTTCTGGCGCTATCTGTCTCAAGCAGGTCAGGTTTTGCCTCTGTGTCTTCTTTGCATCCATGGGCAACCGCCGACTAAAATTTGTAACGCTGTGCCTCATTCCTGGGCAAAAGGGCGCACGCAGAGCTCGGCGATGGAAGTGCGATCCTCGGAGCGCACGACTGCTGGTCATGAAAGTGACGATGAGGGTGAGAGCGCTCGCAAAACATTATCACTGCATTCAGTAAACAGTCGTTCAGTGTGTGGTTCTCGACGGCGCCACCGGAGCACTGCCACCCTTCCAAACGCATGACGCGGAACGTGAGCGCAGTGTTTCGGAGATCATGGCAAGCAGCACTCCGCTGGCGCCACCGAGAGCGTGAACGGCTGTCTACCCCGATGCAGTCACCATGTGTTACGAACGTTATCGTCATCACCGTTACCCTCGTCTTGAGCATCCGCGCGCTCGGAGTGTCGCATTTCAATTGCCGAGCACTCGACATCGACGCATGTTTGCCGGCCCGGATCGCGCCTGGGTGGATCCCTGCGAACGCGTTTCTCTACCGCATATTGACGCAGGCAACCGCGAAGGCGGACAGTCATAAATTTTTTCGAACCCAAGCCTTAACAGCTATACACTGCAATAAAGAAGCGCCACGTGTAGATGGTGCGGTGGCGACCACGTCGCCAACCCGTGAACTGGGTGTATTGCGTGAAAACGGTTCGAATATTAATCAGTCGTGTGCGCGCCCGTCACCTTCGATATGCTCCTCCTCGAATACAGGGAACGTCACATGCGCGCATGTTTATACAGGCATTGCTGTCGAGTCGCTGACCATAACATAAAGCTCAGTGCGCTATGTAGTCATTGAAGGTGTGCCGGGATGCAAAAAAAGAATCTCGAAAATACTGGCAGCAGAAACAATTTACACTTCTCGAACCCATATACGCTGAAGCTACCTTCTGCGGCTTCAACGAATCCGTTTTCCTTCGTCAAGGTGGTTCACTTTCTCCCCTATTGGATTCTTTTCTGTTCCCGTGTACGCATATTTGCCAGTGGGAAAATTTGTTTCACACAACATCACGGGGACTTTTTTAGCTGAAGACTAAAAACAATGTCAATGACAACATCATTCTGGAAAAATGATCGTGACGCCTGTAATGCACGTCTGAATGCGACCGGCTTTGTAGAGGTTTCAGTCAGCGATGTGACGCTCTAGAAAATTTCCTTCATCTACCTGACCTTCTAAGTAAACACGATAAACATGGGAGCGCCCTCGTAGTAGCCAAAGCCAAGATAGGGTGCACTAAGCAACGCCAGCAGCTCCAGTGTCCTTCTGAAGATCGGTGTCTCTGCCTCTATCCCTCTTTATCAGATGCTAACGCCCGAATGGGTCTGCACAGCATATTTGCGCCCTTTACTTGAATCTGGGATGAGCATTAAGTTTGGCACGATGGACACGACTGCGTAGGGCTCTGCTTAGTGAGTGTCTTAAGGGCAACTGCCCGTACTTGTTTAGCGGCATGATGCTCTATTTCGCTGACCCTCCCTTATATTATCATCTCATTGATCCTCACTGATCCATCTTTCACGAATACTTCAGGGAATCATTTGGTCAAAGAGGAGCAGCAACAGCAGCAGCCTTGGTCAGCAAAGTCTGGCAATGATCGGGAAAAAAAGCATTTCCTGTAACATAGGTTCGGGCTCCTCAAAAATTATGACACGCTCTCTTAAATCCTGCAACTGGCAAAGCAGAGAAGCCAAACGTCATCTTAGGGCAGTACTTTCTCGAACGCTTGGCAAATGACCTCGCCAGCCAAACGTTGCAAGGTGCTCACGACAGAGGGCCAGCACGTCTAGTGGTCTGAACGTGGGATGTCAAAGACAATGTCAAAGGGTTATAACTGGGTAAGAACAGGAAATATCGTACATCAAGAAAACCTTCACATACTTTCCCACCTACCTTGCAGACTGTTTAGATAATGCGTTGAAATTAAAACACAGCCTGTGTTAGGATGTACGGAATCTCTAAAAATTCTCACGACACAAAATGACATGCTTCAAATGACCGCCTGGGCTGAAAATCACACTCGATTTCACGCAAATTCCCGAAGAAATAATGAGTACTAACTGTAAAGTTTTTTCCACGTAGTCATCTTTAAGGCGTCCTCCTGCACTCCCCACGTAGGTCTTCATGTTGGCTAGTTTCTGGACGACAACCATTCGATCATATCCTGTGACCCAACTTGATGACTCGAATTTTCCACGAAAGGCCTTACGGATATTCGACAACATCGTCTTTACTGCTTCCACCATGGATGGCTTGACCACTGCGTGGAATGAGAAGTGTTCGCGTGAATAGAAAGAGTGCTCAATATTCCTTTGCTGCGTGAGGCGGTGTTATGCGGAGCTAGCAGATTGCCAGGCTGTTTGATGTAAAGCTAAACGTTACGAGTTGGACATAAATTTTCTGCAATTCGAATACTGTGCATTGGGGTGCGCAGAGTCCTCTCTTAGGAAGCTCAAGTTTTTCCTGTGTGCCCCCCCTCCCACTTATACAGACCACTGTTATCGAGTACGACAGAAAGCATGCTTCATCCCGGATGCAAAGATAAAAATTTCGGACGTGTTTCTCACAACCTGGAATCAGACGTAAGCAGTCATCCTATTTAATATCCGGGGCATCTCGGCCGCCCTTGGAGTCAACAGCATGTATGCCCGTAACCTTTAACCTTTAGACAGGCTTGACGGCCCCTTTAAGTGAAAAGGACGTCTGAGGCTGGAGCCCCCTGATACCTGCCCGCTTCCCCCTGTGTACACGCCTTTGTTTCGGTGCATGATGCTAGAGTTGTAGGCAGGCCGGCTATGCCATGACCTTAGTGCCTTGTTTATTGCGTGACTTCTCATTGCCACAAAAATTCGTGCGCACGAAGGAATTACACTACGGCAGAGCTGAGCGCTTCTGCGTGGCGACGTGTTTGCTAAAATTAGCTTCTCTGCCCTCTTGTGGCTTTGATCAATACTATACTTGTAAGGGTGCGACAGAGGCGTTCCGCAACCACGTATTATTCAATATTACGCTGCAGTTGCGAACAGAAGGAAGGACTAGCCAATAGAAGACGACAGCTGGGCAAAATTAGCCGGAGTTAGATAACAGTAGGATTATATAAAGCTTAAGAGCGTATTGATGCGAGCTGTAAAGCTGGCTGACAGTGGATACACATAAGCCAGTGTTAGTGAAGATACTGTTGGCAGTACGCAGTACGAGCCTGCGGCCAACATTAGCCCGCAACGATCGCGCATTACTTGAAGAGCGCTGGTATTATGTGAGAAATCAGGGTACATCTCCAAGTGTGTATAAGGTGTCGCATATGTTATTTCATACTGATACTGATCTTCCGGAAACGGAAACTAGTGTTACGACCAGAAAAAAAGAAAGTAAACGCAATCGGATAGATAGATAGATAGATAGATAGATAGATAGATAGATAGATAGATAGATAGATAGATAGATAGATAGATAGATAGATAGATAGATAGAATACAGACAGACAGAGAGACAGACATGGTCACAGTGCCATCATATCAGAAAACAAACATGCCACCTGTCGAAACACTATCAGTTGTTTGCCTATGAATTCTGGTTATTGTTTTTGGTGTTTCACAACTAATACATAAGTTTCAAGAAGACGTACTTTCCCGAACAAAGTAACAAAGTTTTTGGTGTTCTTTCATTCAGTGGAAATTGGCAAGCGTATAAGGCGCTTGGTTAAGTAGGATTAAATCACTGATAATGCCTAAAATAAAGTAATTATGGCGTTGTGACATGAGAGCACACAGAAAATGATCACTCGTAGTTTCATGCCAGCAATGCAAATATGTAGGGCGCCCAACAATGTGTAAAAGACTATACGTACCATCGTGCATACGTGATACGATACACCTAATTTAAAATATGATGAAATGAGAAGTGAGGCAGTATTTGGATGGTATTACCAAAAATACTGTTTGTCAGAAGTTCACGACATTGGCTAATCTCGTGAGAACAAAATACCTAAGTCCATGTCATTGGTACAACATTCCTGACCGTATTATTCTACAATATTACTCCTGTTTGTACTATAAAATGTGGCCTCTTAACAATTACCTCAATGGGTGGACCATTCAAAAACATAAATAATCGCACCTGTCTGAAAGTAGGGGCTCAAAAGTGCCAACTGCATTGTCTTGCTTGCGTGCTCGTAGCAAGCGCCACTTGCGGTCTTCCCTTTAGTCAGCATATGAGGCACAGTGTATCCCACCAGCTGCCTGTAGATGCTCCAGGCGACCAGGTAACGAAGCCCATTCTCACCCATGGTGCTGTTTAGTATATCCACAAGGACCTTCAACGCGGGTTGTTCGATGATAATAATGTCAGCTGCCGTATAGGTGCCGTTGGTGTACTTGGAGATGGGATTCACCCATCGCTCTAGTAAAGAATAAAGGAAATCGAGTAGGACAATTAGCCATGCAAAAACGGAGAAGTACAAGTCAAGAATTCATCACCATATTTTTGCATTGTAAGCTAAAACATGAGTACGACTTTCGCGAGTTGATATTATAGCGGAAGTCCACACTACCGCCTTTGTATCGCGTTTAGATCGCGTTTGCTGCACTGTTTAAGATTATTCAAAAACCGTAATGACTAAATTGTGATGAACGTTTGCGCGTTTCGTACAGAATATTTTGCCACAAGCAACAGGGTCTCGTACAAAAATTGCACGCACCTTTAGTGACGTATGTACTTGTGAAGTTTTGGAGTTCGCCGATGGGCACATAAAAAGGTAGTTCCACGGGATGACTGCTGAGCGTTCGTGTAACTGCAGAAGAAGGAACAGTTGATACAGTGAAATCTTGCGGAATAGAGATTTTCCATAGGTGCATATTTATTTTCGAGTAACCCCGTAGTGTTCTAATTGAAATGACACTTGTAGCATTTGTGGAGATTGAGCTGGCGGCATACCCGAACTATAAATGGGTTGATATCGCTTTTGAAGAAAAATAAAGCAACGTTAAATCAGGCGAGAGCGCATGAGAACCAACCTTATATATGTAGCCTTAAAAATCATTTGTAGACAACTTGAAAACAGGTTAACAGTTTAAAAATGATAGCAATCACGCTTAAGCCTATTGCGGTTTAATATAACAGTCCATACTATTGAGTTTAGTTCGCGACAACCAATCAATAATATAACAGTCGACTACTTGAGTTTAGTTCACAACAACCAATCAATTCAGGGGCTATTTCTCGATATTACGATGGCGATGCATTATTTGCCACATATTCACAGTAGTGTCTCACGAGCATAAATGTTAGGCCTTACATTATTTCTCCTGCGTATTAATGATTAGTCTATTCCCGACTCCCCTGCTATTATTCGTCTACGCCGACAGAACAATCGGTTACTCTTTTTATCAGATATTTTTGGTGCTCTAAAAACTATGGCGAATTTCCGGGCTACACAGTTTCTCATGAAGGTTTTATACATCACGAAAGTGTTACAGCTTTTAGGAAAACAGTTTTTGGTAGTGAACCCCATTAGTAAACCTGTTAAATTGTATATGGTAATCATGCCTTGATGTCACATAGGAGAGTTCTATGCACTGTAAAAATATATTTGCATTTGCTTCTAAAGGCTGTTGCGCGAAAATCTGCGATGCGGTACCAATTAAAAGTTTTTTTATGAACTACACTTTAAAAAATGTTCGTTATACAACTACTGCACCTGGCTACCAAGGCACGAATGCCTTAGCGAAAATTCTCATATGAGGCATATTCCTCGTATCCATTAATCTCGTACGCACACATGCGAGTCACATGTGTTCTCGAATGATCATACGAGTGACTGGATACGTGTCATACGTGCCACAGGAGATTTTTCGATAGGGTGGTGGTATACTTAGGTTTTCTTGCCATTGACTTCCTTCCCTGAATAATCTGCCTTCGTTTAGCAAGTAACCTCTCAGACGGATCTTATTTACCTACACTTTCCGCTAGAGAAACTACTTGAAGCACAGTTCACAGTGTCGCGGACAAGTTTATTCGTGTAGTTTTTATTGCACCGTATATCTAATATTTATTCGATGTATAATGACTGCCTTATCAAGCAAAGTTTATTCACTGCTCTTCTGACGCGCAATCACATTTTCCCGCATTTATTAAGCTTTTTATGAAAAGACGCGTCACTCTGAAAATAGCAAATTCATAATGTCTTAAACAAGTACGAAGAAATGCTATCACTATTCTCAAATACTCTCCCTTCAGTCCAATCATTTGAGAAGAGACCACAATTTTTTATGGACCTCTAGTTGGTCTAGACGATTTTTTTTTCAAGTGTCATCACCTCAAGCTTTAGTTGTCAAGAAAAACGTCATAACCGATTGTCAGGTGGTTACCGAGTTTGGTCCGTTGGTCATGGCGAATACCGGCTGTCGGGGTCGCAAACTGACGGAAGCTAACTTCTAGTGGGCCGTGTGCTTAGATTTAGGCAAACGCTCAAGAACCCCAGATGGTCAAAACTTCGGGAGCTTTCTACTGCGGCGTCTCTGATAATCAAGTACTTGTTTTGGAACGTCATGCCCCAAAAAACATGAATAAAGCTCCTTGTTTCTGACCTATGAATATTAAAAATTTGTTGTTTTTCAACATGTATACACACGTTCCACATCCACTCGGTGCTGTTGTTACAGGCACGCTAGGTGTTTTCACTTTGTCCAATTCGGATGCGTATAGCGTTTATGTTTAATTCTGGATCTTTTATTTTATTCTTTTTTTGCACGCTAACAGAGAGCGAGAAGAGTTGTCAGCTTATCATGTGACGTAGCATTTAGCCCCGAGCTACTCGAAACCCATGGGTTGTTAAACGAAGAACCAAAAAGGAACTCTTCCTTTTTTTTCAAATGATCCATACTCAAAGAGATCTCTATCTAATCTTTCATCACTTGCTTCGCGTAACTGCGTCATTCTAAGTAAAGAACAGATGAAAGTTGCTCACGATATGTCTCGTATTCAGAAATGGTCGAAGCCAGCAAAGTGGCACGATGTGGCTTGACACCGTACAAGCGGAGTAAGTTGACGTAATAATCCCTGTTGACATTGTGCGGCAGTATTCTACGATCGTTTAGCCAAGTTATTTCTTCTTTACTCAATTCAAGCTGCAAAAAAAAAAGAAAACAAAATGAGGCATTAGGAAATTCTCCCAAACACTGCTTCAGGGTGATAACGCGGTGTTGATTACTGCATACCTCCGAAAAAATTTGTCACCTACTAATTTGTAGTGTGACGTTTAACAGAGCGAAAGTATTTTCAGGAATAATTGATATTTATAATGAATAGTTTCCATATTAGGAGAAAACAAGCAAAAAGGTGGCATTCTTCTCTTAAAGCATATACACAGTAACCACCACTGTTGCTCTTGGTAGGCGATGTACCCCTAAATGTTGTGGAGCACAACAAAAATGGTTCGCATAGTGGGTGCTTCCCTACTTCATGAGAAAGTGAGTGGACGCGGGAAGCGGGACGGACGGACACAGCCCCGAGTATAAGATGCTTCGCATCTAAAACGACCACTTAGAGCAAAGCAAGGATGTTTTCACAAATAAAGGATTGTTCAGGAGTGACATAAATAACTGCATGACGCATGGTACTAAGATGTCGAGAATGTTTGGGGAGACAAGACCGGTGCTTACAAAAAATTGCTGAAAAAGTTGCGTCAATTCCCGCTAAAGGGAATCATGTGTGGATGCGAAGCAGCGGAGAGATGGTTAGCTTTAGCGGGAAGATTGTGCAATTTTATTGTGTTTTGAAGACGACAGCCTGAAGATCAGGTCTACCCTAATGGTGGTCGGTTTTTTATGGTCGTAGGAAATGCATTGCAATGAGTACACGTGTAGCGTGTGGTGGACCAGCCAATCCTTCGTCGTTATAATCACCCGCAAGTACGAAGGGCGCGTGTCTGTATGTCTGTGTGTACCCTGCCATTCGACGGTCCCTCTGGAAATGTTGGATGCGAGATACATTGTCATGATTGCGATGTTGTTGTCGTTGTCAAAGTAGGGTCTAACGGCCGAGTGCTCTCCGTTTTGTCCTTGGCCGGCAGGTTGTAGATCTAAGGCTTTTGCGTAGAGATGGTGTTTGACGTACATGGCGACACCACCGGCAGGACGTTCTGCCTCTTCAGTACACACGATCGCTTCGTAGCCGTTGATCGTGGGTCTTGCGTCGTTCCCCGTTTCTGTGAGACAGAGCCCATCTGCTTTGGTTAGGACGCGGTCACGTTCGATATCTCTGGCGTGTGCGTTGAGGGACCGGCTGTTTCGCAGTGCTATAGTGAACTCCGTTTCGGGGTCGATGTCTTCTCTGAAAGCGCGGAGGTATGTGATGATGTCGAGACGATGGTTGTCGAGGCGTTTGAATTCGTCGATCATGTTCTTGTCCACGTTGTCGTTCTTGTGGTGGAAGCGACGGTCACCGGCAGCGTTATTCAGGTAGAGGTTCTGAATGTTGGTGCACCTGCTTCAGGCAACGTAGAGGAGTTTCTGTGGGTGCGTCTTCGAGTATTCGTATACGATGGAAGAGTAGGTTCCTCCCTGGGACTTGTGTACGGTCATGGCGCTCACCTGGACCAGGGGGAATTGTGCTCGTTTGCATGCGACACCGCTGTTGCGGTGATCGTCAACGTGACGTGGCGCGGTTCTATGGGTATTCACGTCGCGTCAACGTCGTCTGGGAACCGCGTCCTCTTCGTCTTGATCGCGGCGCTGCAAAGGAGAGAGTGAGGCGCGCGCGCTCCGTCATTTTCATACCGCGGAACTACTGTGGCGCCCCCAGCGGAATATGCAGCTGTCGCACCACCTGTCGTGCGCGCCGCTCCATAGAGTAGAGGATTCCACCTCCATCCATCCCGGCCATCAGCGCGATATCAGCGTGGCATGTAAATGATGTTGTACATGACATGCAGGTCATGATTTTCATATCACCGCCTGTCATTTATGCTGGTCATGCAGAAATGTCCCATCGTACCAATTTTTTGGATACATCAAGTTAAAAAAACAGCCTCATGGGCACTATGGCCATGCGGTGTAAATCACACTTTTCATGATAAGTTATTCATGATTTTCATGATATGACCAGTCATTCATGTTCGTCATACAGTGATGTTATGCCATACCAATTTTGGTAGAAATGCCCATAACGATACGGTCAGGAGAGCACAAAGTCGTAGGTGGCTAGATAGATAGATAGATAGATAGATAGATAGATAGATAGATAGATAGATAGATAGATAGATAGATAGATAGATAGATAGATAGATAGATAGATAGATAGATAGATAAGCTCAAAGTCGCCGAAGTTCGCTAAGAAATGCTTCGCATTTAAAAGAAACGCTGGCCCGCCATCAGCAAACGAGTGGTCGCGCGCTCTCATCCGGGACAAAAACGGCGGCTTAAGGTGGCTTCACCCGCGCTCGCTCGAAGCGCCATCCAGTTCCTCCGAATGGAGACACCGCGCCAGTCCGCACAGCTATAGCAATTACAGCAGCTACGACGCAGCGAGAAGCAGCCGACTATGGCTGCCGTCCAGAAGAGTAGAACTATAAGTTACCAGCAACAGATGTCAGCACTGCCATGTTAAGCTGAAAGGAAACCACACAACATTGAAACGAGTTTGCGTAATGCACTGGGCGGGGCGCCGCGAACGGTGCTGGCCTCTCCTGCGGAATGAAATGAGTTGGGGGGAATGCGTCAGGCAAATGTAGCAATCACTGTATCTTCGGTCCTGCTTTAGCTTTTCGAGAAATTCTTTCAGCTTTAATTCCTGAGAGGCGTCCGACTCATTCCAAGGTCTTTTTGACGCCATGCGCGAGGGGTGGTTCATGAACCCTTTAACGCTGAGGCTAGCACGGCGGAACAAGGGAGAGACTGCCTAATTTTGCCATTGTGTTTTCTAGTGACCCTCCTTGAGAGGGCGCTCCTGAATTCAGTTCGGCGGCGCAACTGTCTATGAGCATTGCCAATATACAAGAGATCTCGAAACAGTTTTCTCACCGTCATAATCCTTTTTTGACGAAAGAACCAGGTATTGAGCAGTCGAAAACAAAGTATAACGTGGACTCCCAAGTCGAGAGAGCCTCTGATCATAATATCAACAGGATCAATTGTGAAAAGTCTTGTCTGGTTGTTGAGGTCCAGGTCCATGGATATCATCCATTTCACGAGGTAGCCAGTCTGCGAAAAGCATATGTACAAAATACCAAGAGAGTGAATGCATCAAAAAAGCTTGAAAACTCGCACATGTGCTTTGCCACAAATGATGCGTTTTTAAATGTGAAGAATTTCTAAGTGAACGCCTATTAATGAGAAATAACAGACAATAATTCCAAATAAAGTATAGGGGATGTTGTTAGTAGTAAACGTAATGTGAATTTGAAGAAAAAAAAGGTGGTCGAAAAGGTAACTTGCTGCGGGCAATGAGTGCAGGTGCGGTCCCTGCCCGCGGCCTTCCGGAATAGCTACATGAGGAGGAGGTGCATCTGGGGCGGTAAAAGGTCAGTCATTTACATTCATTTGTTTCATGGGCGACCTTTCAAAGTAAGTCCCACTTAGCGATCCTACCAGGATCGTGTTGTAAGTTGACGTGGACAGCATTATAACCAGGTTTACGATAAAGTACACTTATGCAAGAAAATTCCACCGTTCAATGTTATTCTTTCTGGTAGGTTGTTGATGAAAATACAATAGTATATTTAACGACTTATAGCACTTTTGTGCGCCGCTTGAGATGTGAGGTCAATTAAACCCATGAATTGATAGCTACGTCAATGAAGTGCTCGTGATAGGATGGAAAATTTGACACGGATGTGCTTGTTAGAGAACGTACGGGTAAAATTATTAAGTTAGAAATTAGACACCAACGCGCTACAAAGTGGATGCTTTTAAAGAGTTTGTGAACTGTCAGTCAGGCAGGAAAACAAACTATGGCAACATGGGTACATATTTTCAAGCAGCTTGGTGGTTAAATTCCATGAGCTGCTTTTCCCATTAGAGTAATTTCTGAAGCACGTTTTTTTGCACAAAAATTTCTGGCGAATGGAACAGGCGAGACCCGCAAAGACTATCCTAAAGAATAAAATTCCGGGCGATCCCAGGCATTGTGACAATAGATTTGATTGGAGCAAGTCAGGCTGTGCATGCTGTATGAACATCTGCACTCCTGCTACAGCACAGATGTCACTTTTGTCGAAACGAAGTTTGAGCAGCGTTTCTTGGTCTTTCACTGTGGGGCGAGCACCGCTGGATTATGCCTTGCGAGAATATATGAAGTGAGTACATATAATTTTCCTTATATTATTATAAAGCCTATAGTCAAGACTGCAGCCATGACAGAGGTTAGACAAGAGCTAGGTCCGCAGCTGACACTTCAGTGATATTAAGACACCGTAATACATTTATATACGACATGTAGTGCGTTGTTTGCTGGCTGACGGATGCTAGAGCACCTTTTCCACCATGTAACTGCTACATCAATACCGCCAACAGTAACGAACATTAACAAATAAAATGTTTTTTAAATGCGAAGCATTTCTTAGCGAACTTCGGCGACTTTGAGCGTATCTATCTATCTATCTAGCTATCTATCTATCTAGCCGCCTACGACTTTGTGCTCTCCTGGACGTATCGTTAATGGGATTTATACCAAATTTGGTATGGCATAACATGACTGTATGACGAACATAAATGAAATGGCTGGTCATATCATGAAAATCATGAATAACTTGTCATGAAAAGTATGATTTACATGCCACGCTCATGGCGCGCTCGCGGCCGTTTCGTTAGCTTGATATACACCAAATTTGGGATTGAGTGACGTGACTGCATGACGAACATAAATGACAGGAGGTAATATGCAAAAAATGACGTGCATGGCATGAACAACATGATTTACATGCCACGCTCATGGCGCGCTCGCGGCCGTTTCGTTAGCCTGATATACACCATACTTGGTATTGAGCGACGTGACTGTATGACGAACATAAATGACAAGTGGCAACATGGAAATCATGACATGTCATGTGCGACATGACTTGCATGCCACGCTCATGGCGCGCTCGCGGCCGTTTCGTTAGCCTGATATACACCAAACTTGGTATTGAGCGACGTGACTGTATGACGAACATAAATGACAAGTGGTAATATGGAAATCATAACTTCTCATGTGCGACATGACTTGCATGCCACGCTCATGGCGCGCTCGCGGCCCGTTTCGTTAGCCTGATATACACCAAACTTGGTATTGAGCGACGTGACTGTATGACGAACATAAATGACAAGTAGTAATATGGAAATCATGACTTGTCATGTGCGACATGACTTGCATGCCACGCTCATGGCACGCTCGCGGCTGTTTCGTTAGTTTGATATACACCAAATTTGGTATTGAGTGACATGACTGTATGACGAACAGAAATGACCAAGTGGTAATATGGAAATCATCACTTGTCATGTTCGACATGACTTGCATGCCACGCTCATGGCGCGCTCGCGGCCGTTTCGTTAGGTTGATATACACCAAACTTGGTATTGAGTGACGTGTCTGTATGACTAACATAAATGACAAGTGGTAATATGGAAATCATGACATGTCATCAGCGACATGACTTGCATTCCACGCTCATGGCGCGCTCGCGGCCGTTTCGTTAGCTTGATATACACCAAATTTGGTATTGAGTGACATGACTGTATAACGAACATAAGTGGCAGGTGGTAACATGAAAATCTTGGCATGCATGTCATCTACAACGCCATTTACATGCCACGCTCATGGTGCGCTTGCGTCCAGTTCGCCTAGCTTGATATACACCAAAATTGGTATTGCGCGACGTGACTGTATGACGAACATAAATGACAGCTCCTAAAATGTAAAACATGACATGCAAATTATGTAAAGCATGATTTGCTCCTTCCTGGCTGCTTCGCATTACATCGATTCCCACAGTGAGTGGGATCTGCCGGCTTTTTTCTTCTGGCTAAACCTCCACCATGTGTTTCAAAAATTACCACTGTTTACTTCCGCCGTTCCTTGTTTGCTACAGAGCATGAGTCATGTTTGGCACATACGGGTGGTGCCTGTCCGGAGCATTTTTCTACGGTCATGCGTAGCGCACATCCCCTCACGGCACATTCCCATAGATAGATAGATAGATGGATAGATAGATAGATAGATAGATAGATAGACAGATAGATAGATAGATAGATAGATAGATAGATATAGATAGATGGATAGATAGATAGATAGATAGATAGATAGATAGATAGATAGATAGATAGATAGATAGATAGATAGATAGATAGATAGATAGATAGATAGATAGATAGCTTTGCAGTCTTGCGGAACTGCCACCCATAATGCGGGCAGTAAAGATGATGCTTTTCCCGGTCAAATTTGGCCTCGAAAACGGAGTCAGTGGCTGCTCTAAGCCCACTACTTAAAATGAACATTTTGTTAGTGAACCAGATAAGGTGTGTATTTTCAGTGTATGTGGACCTGTTCGGGGGCTCTTTCTGTGTATTGAGAACATAAACTCTTGGACGTTTCTAGGCCAGACACCGTAAGTATACAACAGGAAGAGCAGATAGTGGGTGATATCTTCTGTTTCGCGTCTATTCAGCGGATGCAGTTTCCACAGAGATACAGTGAATTTTATTCGGCTTAGTTCGAAATATGTTACATCAAATTAAGGCGTGGTCATTTTCACATTGAATATGTTAGGAGGTTTTGTTATTCGCGAGGCGTCTATTTTGGTAAAGAAAGCAAAGCAGAATTTACATTTACCTCAGTCCTGTTGGCCTTGACAAAAGATATGCAGGCTTTGTACAGTGCCGCTGCTTTCTGCCACGGAGCCTGGTTCGAAAGTGGTATTCTGCTTTCATGCACGAATCTTAAATTTAGATATTTTATGGCTACTGCAACCTGTAATGTAAAAAGTAAAGATAATAAGTCAGCTTGTGCATGAGTTCTTAATTGCGCTATAGCATTGTACTTAAACATTCATTCGCTTACGATATCACCTTTAGCATTTAGGCGTTGGTCAATGATTCCACTTTAGCAAGACTCATTAGCTTGTCTCTTTTCTGAGCAGCACACCATGTGGAGCTGTCAGCATAACCTACCAGAGCAAAACCAACCTCCATATGTGGAACGCATGCAACTGAGTCAGTCAAACACTTGTGGGACATTATTTCACATAAATATGGAGCAAGGCAATCCCTAAGAGCGCGAGGGTTACGTGGAGGTCATGCCACTGCACTTGCTTTTAAGATAATAGTGGTATAAGATGTCACAGCATGATTTTTGTATTAAGGCTTTCTCATTAGATCAGGTGAATTGTGCAAAAGGGCAATACGGTCATCATGAGCGCATGACTAAGCGGGAAGCGATAATTCGGACGTTTACCAGCACAATTTGCATTGTTGGTATTGAAAGCAAAGATATAAATATTTACGACATGCGTACAAACAGTACAATTACTTGAGAACTCGGAAGCTTTAAATTAGGCGCTTGGCTATCCTGTCCTCCTGATATATTTTCAAAAAATGGAAACGTTCCAGCTCGGGAACCATTCAAATGTGCGTCAAAGAACACACTCGCAAGTTTCCCCAGTGCTTGCATTGCAAGTAAGTTGCATTTGTTTTGCACCTTCTTGGCGGATACACAAGGCCTCCTCGAATCTGTGGTGTGTAAGCGCTACTGCTTTGATGATTCTCGAATAATAATCGTGTTCAATGCTTGGCATATAGGTTTTTCGCCTTATTCCGTTCAGAAGTATTGCTACCCAGTCATCAGTCGGCGCCCCTTCCAAGCATGCACCATTGTAAGCTCAATTCCGCAACAAGTAATGAATTGGAACGTGAATTTACAGTGGACGCTGATAACTTATTCAGAATGTGAAAGAGACAGCCTTCGTATTCAGTTAATCTCTGACTACGCGATGCCGTTTACGCAGCACCCACTGACAAGAGGGGGGATGCCGGGGAGAGACGCGCGTAGCGCGTTCGCATATTATCCGGGACCCGCGTCAATATTTCTGTTTTGTCCACTAGACTGGTGCAGCGGTCACACTGACATTCTCCACGGCACGGTGCCTACAGGCAACAACAATTGGTTTTGCTATATGCAACAGCAACACAGGACCCTACAGGGCTACCAGCAGGAGCAGCCAAATCAAGCTCAAGTCTGACAAGAGGCGATCGCGACTTGTGCGCCTCCAGCCCCCCGCCCCAACCCTGTGTCTAGACCATGGTTTCTCAAAATGGGTCCCATTGCTTTACATATCTGCATCAGGAAAACATCATTGATATCTGTATAACAAACTTCACAATTTCCGTGCGCTGCCAACCGCTTGTGTTATATCTTTCTCCTGCCAACGTTATTCTGTTCAATCAACTTCAGTGTGCGCGCGTTCCTATTTTCACCGCGTTTCATACAATGTTCCGGCGTGGCCCTCGTTGTTGTCGTCTTCGTGCGACATCTGTTTAAGTGCCGTTCCTCGAACATCATACAGCGGCGTTTCTTCGTACGTAACAACGCCCAGCGCGTCGTTTCCACGTGGGAGCTCCCGTTTGAAGTCCGTCCAGTTAAGAGTGCACTCTATACCTCGAGACAACTTTCTCTGGCAGCACAGCCAAAGCTACGAAGCCGAATCACGCACTTTTTTACTACGCTTCTGCATGTAGTCCGCGAACGCTAACTTTTATGTACTACGTAGCATAAAATAAAACATAAAAACAAAAGATGTAGTTATGTTCAAGATTGTTCGTATTGTTATCAAGAAAGATTATTCCGTACGGGAGTTTCGTTTTTTGCTGTTTCTAGTTTTCTGGTTTTCTGTTGTCATTTCACCTTTTTCCTGCCCCGCTAAACAACGATGGCGTCGTTCGCTTGCAGCAAGTTCACATCGTGGATTGTGAACGAGGATGAGTGCGTGTTCGTTAGGTGATCTGTATTCATCGAGAAGAAAGAAAAGAAGACAGCTGTGTGTCGTCAAATATTCTGTTCTCCGCATAAGCTATCACGGAGAAAGAAGTTGTGTGCGAGTGATACCGTCAGCGCAAGTGGGTCTCTCGTCGCGATAGCCACCTTGAAAGTGACCCCGGCGACCTGTCAGTCTTCAGCAAGACCAGCTGCTTGAAAGCAAAATTGCGATTGGAAACTGTACGTAAAAACAATGACCCTTTTCATAAAATGCGTTCCATACTGGTCGGTATTTCGGTTGCCTGATGTTGCTGATACAATCACGCTAAAGATCGCATACTGCAACACAGTACCCGTCGGCGTCTACGGCGAGAGCGGTTCTTGGCGCTTTGCGATGACAGCGATTTTCGAGGATAAAATCGCCAGTGCAAAGCTTCGCCTAGGCAACAGGCGCGTTCATGTCTATTAAGCGGCTAACTGCCAGAACAGCGCCTGGTTCACGGTAGCGGCAAGCCTGCCGTAACGGCGCGGTGCCATAGACCGTCGGCCGCCGCCGCCCGCGAGAGAGCTGTTCAAAGTGCACGGCAAGCTCCGCCGGCCGAGGCATTCAGGGCCTCCGAAAAACATGGCTGCACTTCCGAATCCAGCTGTTGATCACCTCGAATCTATCAGGCGGCCGCCGTCCGTTGAATAGCTTGTGAGCTGCCAACTGATGCTTCCATTCGCTTTAGACTCATGTCCTCAAGCTTCGACAACACTGTGTTCGAATCGATTCGGCACCGTTTTTGAGATCCGTACTCAAATAATCGATGTTGTAGGCTTAGCGAATAGCGTTGGGCGCTTCCGGAATCTCGGAGGGCATAAATTACGCGTTTGCTAGTTCGTTTCTAATCTTAGATAGCTGGCGCCACTTGTCCAGGCGCGAGCTTCTTGACATGTTCTTTGGTTTAACGCTGCGCGTTTTTCAATGCCAGACAAACTAAAACGCTCTTTTAACTGCTGGAACGATGCCGGGCAACGACGCGGACGACATTCGCACTTTTAAGGCTGGCGCACACCGGCGACTAGCACCGGTCGCGCGACCATTTGCGACTGGCGACCAAAAAAGCGACTGAAAGCGACCGATGTTCACCGGCAGAGGCTGCATGCGAGCGACCGGAAGTCGCAAACCCAGAGAGTCACGTCCGGATCTCGTTATCAGCAAGCCGAGGGAGCGCAATAAAAAAAAGAAGAAAAAGCGACGAGCCCGGTTGTAAACAAATGCTGACGTCACTTCTGGGCTTCGCTGATTGGTTCCAGCCGTCCTGCGACTGCAGTCGCGCGACTGAAAAGTCGCGCAGCGAGCGACTGAGAAAAAGCAGTCGCTTTGCGACCAAGCGACTGTTTGCGACTGTTTGCGACCAGTCTCAAAGCGACTAACTTGGTCGCGCGACCGGTGCTAGTCGCCGGTGTGAACGAGCCTTTAGCGTGAACCGCCGAGCGAGAAGCAAGCAGCTCGAAGCGTCCCCGGAGCAGACGCGGACGACGGGAAAGCCGAAAGCAGTCGACGCGGCTCACCGATGGAGCTCCTCCGTCGCTGATTGGCCACGTCGCTTTCCGGCAAACGGAAAACGGTGCGAAAATGGGTCTCGGACCTATTCTCCGAACGGCAAAGAACGGCAGACGTGCGCGAACGAAACAGCCCGCGCACGGCGGCCTGAGAACGTCAAACGGCAAACGGCGAGCCGCCGTGCCGCTACCGTGAACCAGCCATAAGGAGTGGGTTTCACCCGCTCGGATTTACCACGGCCGTCGATTTACGAACGTGAGACGCCCCGCCTGTCACCGGTCATGGCCAAGATATCTGCGACCCATCGATGCCTTCGCGTCCACAAAAAAAAATAACGTGAGCGTCTCCACATAGTTCTTTTGTCTCCAAAAAGAAGGAAAATGACGATACCGACCCTGTATTCACTGAAAGTTAGGACATGGTTTCTTGCCATTGCGTTGAATTTCCTATCACACAGTTCCTGCTCGGCTTTTTTCAAAAATAAATCTGACCAAAGCTGCTTCCTGTGTTCCTTAGCAATAATGAATATTTTATTGCTTTGAAAAAAAAAAGCCAAATGCAAGCATTACTGTATGATGCTCACTTTACACGCGGGCTTGAACCACTGGCAGGTTAGCGTTATGCTGGAATTCGCAGAATAACGCAGCAATGATTACATGTATTTTTCCTGCACTGCTGCGTTCATAAGTATCTCAAGGCTTGTCATAGATTTCGACTACAGCGACATATAACATATCTTTTAATACAATACTTCAAAAATAACATCACAAAACCTTGGATGTTCGTGCGAAAACGTACATGTTGGATGCGCTTGCGAAGCCGAAACCGAAATCACCCGCAAACGGACTACTTGGCGTAGTAACACATGTGCAGAAGCTCCGCCCCCGTAGCTTTGGCTGTGCTGCCACAGAAAGTTGTCCCGAGGTATAGTCCAGTCGGAGCACCTCATTCTTTCTGGCGCGTTTTGACCTCTTTTCTGCCAACCATGGAGGAAAGAAAAACTACGAAGGGTGTCACGTGTAAATTTCAAGGCTCAGCTATAAAAATGAAGCAGGAGCATGCTGGGATTGTGACGAGTGTGTGGAGAACCCGGGGGGGAGCGGCGTCTGAGGAAGTTGGCTTGCGGATGCTAGGCGCGCGTGCTTGCCAACTTTTGTTTTTGTTCATGAGTCCACAAAAAAAATGAAACAGGAAGATCACGGTAAACATGACACAAATGCGAGGAGCAAACGGCTTCAGGATTAGATTAGCTTATGGACGCTATACGTGGACCCTCTTGTCTTTTCCCCTTGATGTTGCCAGCTGTGAGTAATCAGCTAAATTTCGCGGCACCGAATCCGCCAGAGAGTGTGGCACCCGCTAGCGGCAGAAAGGCCACCATCTATTGTAGCGTACAGGTACAAGAATGTTTGAAAGACATTTTCATTGCGTGACTGGTTGAACGAAATATGAACGGGTGTACTAATTTCTACTGTCTTGTTTTATTTTGTAATAGCAAGTTCAATACCATATGCTTTGGAACTTTCTATATCGAAAATTATTTTTGCATTGATCTCAGGACGACACAAGAAACGCGTTGCGACGTAAAACTAGGGGGGCGAGAAATTCAGGTACAGACGCCTTTAAGGGGAAAATTTTCCGTCGGGGACACCACGACCGTGTTTGGGAGACGGTGACTGCACCAAGGAAGAAGAGAGAGTGGTCGAGCGCAGCGCAGCAATGTACTGTACAGTGACGGCGAGGGTACTGCAGATCAACCGCGTGTGTCATCCTCTAGACCAGGGTCGGCAACCTGCGGCCCACGGAGCACTTTTAAGCGGCCCCGAGCATGATATGAGGTCGCCCTCTCCCCCCTTCCTTGTCACTTCCTATCTGAAGGCCGACATGACCGTGTTGACCTTAAGTAAGGGTTTTGCTTGCAGCGTATGTTTGTAAATTGCAACCATGTGGCATCCGTGCAGGAAATAACGCACAGAAATGGAATCAAATTATGTTGATGTCAATTCGCAAACTTTTTTTCTACTTGCCTGCAAAGCCCCTCCCCCCCTCAATTTGCCGTCAGGCCCCCCGCTGTGTCAGCTTCATACAAACTTGGCCCTCCGCCTGAAAAGCTTGCCGCCCCTTCTCTAGACATTCAAGCCTGAAGCAGTGCCGTCGCTGCATGGGAACAGTAAGGTGTCAAATGACGGAGCGCGCGTGCTATCTTGTAAAGAATTTGCGGCTGTTTTATGTTTCAAGTGAGATGCGTCGGCTCATCGCTTCATGTGCGCTGTTTCCGTGAACCACCTCAAGTGTGCGCTACCTAATGCTGAAGCACGCGTCACATCACAGGAATGAGGGACTGTGCTACGTTTGCTCACGAGTTTTAGACATTTACCTAAGCTGGCACTCTTAATGCTAGAGTCTACACTCGAGGATAAAGGCATTTTCGTGTTGGCTTGTGCGCGCCGACAGCACGATCGTTTACTTTTTTAAACGGCAGCGTTTACGGTCGTGCATTGCCTATGAGGTTACAATCATTTAAATAGCTCGTCTTCTGTTCGCGTTTCTCAAGCAGTTAAAATAAATAAAGATGATCATTGCGAGTGCTTGAAATATGGTTTAAAGTGGTGAAATAGACTTTTGGGCCTACTGTGGAGACGTAGGTGGAGTAGAAGGCTACTCTACGTCCTCTATTGCCTGCAGTTTTACTTGAGCGCTGAGGTCTTATGACATGATGCACAAACATTTCGAAATGGAGCCGTCGCAACGTACTTGGGCCCAACTGGCTCAGTCCTATGTGGGTTCCGCAAACGTAGCCGTAGAAGTCTTCGCATGGGTCTATCGCTTCGTCGAGTTTCGGCTGCAGCCACTGTGCCGCGAACCGGCAAATGTGCGATGTGCATATGTCACCACCTGGGACTTGAGATGGTCGCAGGTGCTGCGAAGGTCCTCCCGGTATTGTAGGCACAGGAGATGGGGTAACAAGAGATCCCGGCTCGGATGATGGTCGGTTCGTTTTTGCAGACCCGGTAGAAGCTGGAACCTTGGATCCCGGCTAATGTGCCTGCCTTGCAGTCCAAACAGGGCATAACAATCATAAAGTTAGCTTTTGCAACCCTACAGTGACCACCGTTGGACAAGCGCATTTCACATAGGGGTTAGAGTGGGACAATCAAAATATTTTGTACAAGGTCGCACGTACTACACCAAATAAAATCCTTGTGCAACTTCGCTACCTTCGAATAAAACCAAGAGGTTGACACAAAACGCAACGTCAATCAATCATTATCGTATATTTACTGACCAATATTTGACAGCTCACGGTGTAATAAGACCACTCCGCGATTTCAGTCCATGTAGTTTTGTATCTACCGAGCCAAAATTATCGGTAGCTACTCGCGCTAACAAAGTGCACGGCATGGGCAGTGATGCAAGTGAGTAGAGACGTGGATATGTATTTATTTACGTTCTTCACCGCAATAAAAACTTCAGTTGCCAGTCAGCGATACGTGCGGTTTATGTGTGCCTGTCCTGGTCGTTTGAGCTGTTTCCGCTACGATAAGACATGTTGAACATCGCTTATTAGTCCTTTAAAGTATATATCATTTTGTTTGTTGCTTCTGTAGTTGAGTACGCATTTAAGGTTCACAAAAAAGATAAAAGACGTCCAGCTAGCATTGTCAGGGTAAAACAAATCAATACAGGACTATCCTTGAGGACGCACAATAGCTTCGAACACAATAAACTTACGTCGTAGAAGCAATGAAAAGGACCTGAACTAGACGGATCACTGAAGTAAACAATTGAAGGTGCAGGGATTCGACACGGCAATATGTTATCAAGTTCTCTCAAACTACTAAAATTTAATAAAGCAACGACAACACACGAAAATGAATCAATCAACAGATTAAGTAGAATGTGCTGAGCATTTAAAGTTAAACGACAATCGATGATAAGCCAAAATACAAGTCCAAACATAAAGAACTACAACTAAAAATGCGGGAGCATCACATCAGCTTAAAATAAGCTCTCTAAACGAAAAAAAAACTTACGTAGTCAGGCAGGGCACTGTTGTTGGTAAATGTAATGCCACAATGAAGGTGGCAGATACTTATATTGGGGAACTGAACCATTCACAGACAAATAATTCAACATTAGCAAAACAGTGTTCAATAAGAACACTGAAGCATCATATGCAATTATCGATGGTATTAAAAAGGCTGTAGAGGGCATGTAATGGGGAAAAGCAGTCAGACATTACGACGTAGCATTCCATATGATCAAGGAGAGAAGGATTTCATATTTATTGACCTTGAAACACTCTCAATATGAAGTCTTCGGACTTCAAGGAACCAGCGACACATACAAACTGCCAGCATTACGTGAGTACACAACAGGGGAAGCGTGAAATATTTCAAGAATTTTGCTCATCAGCTTACTTTCGTGTTTTGCAAATATATTCATTGAGGTAATTTTTAATAGGATAAGACATAGCCTGACTACAACAATATATCGAGCAATGTGGCTTCATAAAGGGGTAATTTGTCACTCATCACGTCAACGTGATCATTCAGGTAATTCAGAATTGTGCTGATTACAAGAAACCAACTTATATGGCCTTCGTGCACTATGAAGATGCATTTGACTGTTGAAATATCTGCAGTATTGGAAGAATCGCATCGTCATTTAGACATGAAACATATCGGAATGCATTATCAACGTCTACAAGCTCTCGACCACGACATTGTTTCTCTGCAAGAAACACAAGAAATCTGCGATCAAGCAAGTGATCACGAAGCAGGGCCCTGAATACTATGTATTCAGGGTTCTTTGCTATCTCACTGCAGCAAGTGGTTCATAGAAGTGAACTAGAGAATAATAGCAATGAATAATAAGAATAATATCCGGGGTTTTACATCCCAAAACCACGATATGATCATCAGAGACGCCGTAGTGGAGGGCTCCGGAAATTTTGACCATCTGGTGGTCTTTAACGTGCACTGACATCGCGCAGTACACGGGCCTCTACCTAATCGACTCCACCGAAATGCGACCGCCGCGGCCGGGGTCGAACACGTGAATGTCGGGTCAGCAACCGAGCACCTTAACCAATGATCCACCGTGGCGGACAATAGCTATGAAGGTTAGCGTATACATCAGCAACTAGCAATTTGTCGATAACGTTGTGCTCTTGAGAAGTGATGGCGGTTATTATAAAATCAGTAAAAAGACCTTAACAACAATTTAATAAAGTAGGTATAAATGTAATTATGGACGAGATTCGAAGTAGTGTCCACGTGGTGTGGCCAGAGCATGAGAGTTTGCAATAGATAACCCTACCCTAAAATGCGTCTAAAAATATGTATACTGGGGTACTCTGTTGGCTGTGTTCTAAGATAAGGAAAATTTACCGAAGAATGTTGGCCAAAGCACGTCCGGTCCAGAAAGCATGCACGGCAAATTACCGCTCTCGGTAAAACGGGATCTACAAAAGAATTGTAATCCACCAGTACTAACTGCTGAGACAGAAGCTTGACGATTAACTAGAAAACCAGAGAAGTCAAGGGCCACCCAGCGTGCGATTCAACGCAAGGCGACAAACGTAACGCTAACTGGTTTGATAGAGGCGGGGTGCACCAGAGAGCAAGTTTATCTGATACCGGGTGGTAGACTACTAAATGGCAGCAAGAAGTAACTGCGGGAGTTACGCGGAACCACACATTGACTTCAAGTTGGCGACTCTAGAAGTTACCTCATTTCCATAACACCCGGCATACCTTGAACAGAATGTGGTGCACGCCGGAGATGTGGAAAGCATGCGTACCCACTCTTGCGCACTTAGGTTCCCACATGAACAAGAACGTATAGTTGGTGACAAGCTAAAAATAAAAAGTTAAGTGTACCACTATCCATTTGTGTCATGCGTGTCCAACTAGAGCAGCCCTTTGCTATGACGCAATGGGTAGGAGGAACCAATAAAAAAATTCAACTGTTATCCACACGTACACAGCATCGTCCTCGCCGCTCGTCATTCGATGCAGTTGAAGTTTGTGATTGTGCCGCGTATGATGTGCACCGAAGCGGCTGCAGCTCGGAGTGTTTTGCAACGGTTTATCGCGTTCCGTCGTTTCCGCAGCGACCAGTAGCAACACGGCGGAAGCATAAAAAATCAGAGCAATGCGGCCTCGTGGCCCTATTGCAAAACCCAGCGCCGCTGGGTACCAGCGTCCAGTGCCATGCCGGATTATGGGCCCAGTATCGCGCTGGATACTGGGACGCTGGAGCGGCATTTTACTGGGAGGCGCTGGTACTCCCGCGCAATACGGCTCTACAGCGTTGAAATAGCGGTGCCTATATGGTATAAATATATTAATGAAAGAAGTGATATAGAACGCATTAACACAATAAAAAAAACAAAGAAAAGCCATATGAAAAAAAAAAAAGGTATCTGTCACGAGGATTCGAACTTGCCACCTCCTCATTCCGAACTGAGTGTTCTACCCACTACGCGACGACGGAACATGCTTACCTGTGCGTAAAACAACTATTTAACCAACAAACACCCGGTTCGGCTTCATGTTTACATGTCGCACACTCACGATAGACGCGATCTTCCTTTCCAAATAACAACTGCGTCTTTATTAGAGACAAACGAACGGCGGCCGGTACCGAATGGCATGCCGATAATGGCAAGAGCGCTAAGTTTCTTTAAGAATTCACATGTTAACTACGGAAAATATGAAATACACCTAGAGCAGGCACTGTTTGCTGGCTGTTACTGCCGATTTTTTTAATAGCCGTTTCTCGCTCTTGCTACTGGTCAGCATTTACAGAGGTTTTATGATGACTAGTTCGATAAACAGGTGCGTACATGATTGAGTATTGATTAGTGTTATCGCGCAAGCGACGATACGCCAGTACAGCGGGCGTGCCAGTGTACAGATTTGCAGTTCTATCGATACCTATAACTAAGAAACCGCTCAACTAAATACAAATACAATGCCCTAAAGGAATATGTCTCTATGTTAGTTCACTAAGGCGTACCAAATTACCGACTGACAATTATGCGTTCTTACATAAGAGTCACGAGAAGTACCGGTAGCGCGGCCGGCAGCTTTCGGTTTCAGCTTGTGTGCGTTGCTGAAAGCGCGTCGCTTCGATGGTCAGCGCTCCTTGTGCGGACACCGTACACAAGGAAAAATGGTTGATTTAGGTTAATGAATGTCCAAACTGTACTTTACAGTCATCCTTACGCTTTAGAATTGCGTGTACTTAAAGCGCGAAGCACCGGTAACATGTAGACGGACACGGCCGGCGCACTAGGCCTAACGCTCGCTGGGAGTCTCGCTGGGTAGGACCGGTCTCGGCGCAGCTGAGTTGCGATGGTTGAAGTTTCTGCATTCAAGCTTCGGAACCTTTCTAATGGTTAACTAAAGTTCAGCTGAAGTAAGTGGAAGGGCAAACAGTGCCAGAGATGCGTTTCCGGTGTGGTGATATCGAACGGCAGCTGTTTTTCTGGCCTCCGTTGGGTGGGGTTGCGAAGCCAGAGCTCAATTGCTTCTCGCCAACTGTGCGGCGATGTAACGATTTGCTGTTTCTGGTAGGACCGGCGCCTCCAGACTTATAAACACTGCAAAAATGTAATCATTACAACAACCCATCCCTGATGCCAGACGGGTATATGCGCGGCGCATGCACAAAACGTGCATTCATCGCTGCTACGTTCTCCGCAAGAATTAACGCCGTTATTGAATCTGCGTGAATAAGAAAAAAAAAGCAAGCTAACAAGCAAAATAATCAGCGTTGGCTCCTTTGTGTTATTAACGCAATTTTTGCTGCATTCCAAAGGGAAAAATAAAAATGACGGTGATTTCGCATATATCCCATAATGTCTTGCGCTTATCATTCTCTTTCTCTGCCAAGCTAGAAGTTGTGAAAATGTTTGGGACCTGTTAGCAGGCCACTGGCCGGGGGGGGGGGGGGGGGGAGGGAGGGGGGGGGGGGGGGCTAGGGGCCCGGGCCTCTGCTCGAAATTCGGATGGAAGGGGGCGTTTACCGAGGAAAAATAATAAAAATCGGTGTTTTTCAAGGCTTTCAACAAGTGCCCCCCCCCCCCCCAAAAAAAAAAAAAAAATATTTGGCTACGAGCCTGCCTGTTAGGGTAGCATCCATTGGTATCATCGCATCAAACATTCTATATTCAAAGATACCGAAACATTCCACCACATACACTACAGAAACTTGCATGCCGCACTGGAAGAAACAGTGCCGGCTCCAGTGTGCACCAGCGTACTCCAGTGAAAATACCAGCGTTTCCAGCGCTTCCCAGTACGCGCCAGCGTCACAGCGGCCAAGCCAACGCCCCTACCAGTGCGGCCCAGCTCTGTCCCAGTGCGCTCACCGAAGTGCCAGTGAATCCCAGCGTGTACCAGTGTTCCCAGTGCGATCCAGCGCCAAAAAACGTACTGGTATCACGCTGGGGGGCGCTGGTTTTTGCAATAGGGGGGAGGAGCCTAAATTTATTCATAGGCTGTCACCGGATATAGGAAAGAAGGAGACAAGAATGCGGCAACACCAAACTTGTGTTGATGCTGTACATCAGTGGTTCTCAAATGGGGGTCCACGATAAAATTTTTGAGCGTACGCGAAGCGCAACTCCCACAAAGAGAATTTTTTTTTGTAGGCACACTTATGTACCGTGGCATCCGCGCCTTCTGATTTCTTTGCATGATCCATCGACAGCACCATTTTACTGCGGCAGAGCTGATTTATGTTTACGATACTTAGAATTTACTTAAAGTGTCACAAGTAATCGATTCATTGTAATCAATTACATTCGCTTGTAATTTTGTGATATAATTGATTATTTTTTGAACGGTAAAGTTCTGGGTAATTCATTTACATTTTCTTGTAATTCATTACTGGAAATCACTTGCCTTTTTTTCTGAAAATCGAGATGTAACTAGCATTTTACGGCATTTCTCGTCCCGAAGGATATGCCACCGCTCTCTCGCAGAGCGTTCAGATGACAGAGCCTTTTTTTTTTTTTTCGCCGTTTCTTCTGCCTTACCTAAAATGCATCACCGGAGCACCAGCAAAAGCGAAGCTCTACGCTTCGCAGAGGACATCAGTATTACTATCAAAGCACTGTGCAACTACGAGCTTATGTACAAGGCGTTCCTGTGTTATAATACCGCATTTGCCTCCTGCGCACGCCTTCAGAGAGCGTTCAGTGTATCAGCTGACCTCCTGGCGATAAAAGATGGAAAGAACCCTCAGCGACAACCGTTAAACAAAACTGCTTTTGAATGTTATCAGCGTGTAACACTAACACAGACGCCCTAGTAAGCCTCCCATCCTACATACAAGCCTTGAGCCTTCTCTATCATCCAAGCCGCAGTAATTCGTTGTAGTTTATTCGTGTTGCGGCGGTAAAATCCTGCAGGAAGCTAATGCAAAAGTGATCCATTACATTCCTGTATTAGCTTACATTTTAAGGTCATTGGAACTGTAATCGGTTTCTTATTTTGTTTAACGTGCACAAGTCTGATCATACTGCATGAAACGGCTGGAAAGGTTGGTTTGCCGCTTTCTATGCAATATGCACTCGTACATACATTTTTTTCTAGGCTTGCATGTTTGAAGAGCAAACATGGCCGGAAAGAGGTTGAATGTGGCTATAGACCCTACAACTTGGCCACAAGTAGTTGCGATCAAATCGGCGGGGCACTTTTGTTTGGCCGTTCCTTGCAAGGAAGAAATAAAAGACACGTATTTCGCGCTGCATGTTGTTGTGTTAATTTATGACCTCCCCCCCCCCCCCCCCCCCCCGCTTTCTCTCACTGCAAGTGGTCACTCATTACTTTCAGCGGTTCACAAGGGGTCCCCGAAATTTTCATGGCTGTGAACCACTGCCCTAGATATAGGGTTTCCTACAATCTGAAAAGCATTCGTAACAAGTAAGGTGTGCGGATGTGCCAGTAGTATGGTCGGCACTACATAAATTGACCAAAATGTGACTCAAGGTGTGGAGTTGCGATCAGGTAACTCACATCTGAGGAAATATTGATCACTAATAGACAATCAAGTCAAGTAGTGTATAGAGCATGTGGTTTGTAGTAATTGTGATATAAATGAGAAGAAATTACAGTGGACGTAAAGATAACATCCCGCCAGCTAGAACCGAACCTGCAACCTTCGAATAAGAGGTCATCCGAAGCTACTCTTTTTCCGTTCCTTCATAGCAAGGGTGTCGTTCTGACAGACTTCATGCCGTCAGGTACTAGGCAAGAGATTATTGGTCCGCAGCCAGCTCGTGAAAAAGATCACGTACTACGTGGCGCCAACAGGCACAAAAAAAAAGAAAAGAAACTCTTCAACACTTGTTGTCGTGGCCGCGAGCGGTGCTGATTAACAATATCAGGTTTAAATGCACATATATACCCGATAAAGTGAACGAAAGAATGACCACCTCCGTAGCTCAATTGGTCAATAATCGGGCGCGTTATTCGAAGGATGCAGGTTTGGTGCCTGCCAGCGGAAAGTTATCTTTTCCTCCACTCTAACTTCTTAACATTTACATCACAGTCACTTTCCTTGGGTTGGCTGTCTGGTAGTTCTGAATAGTGTTGTATCTAACAAAGGAAATGTAGCCCTCGAAATTTTCCCTGTTTCGTCCAGCTGTAAAAGAAACACAGAAAAACCTGTACGGTCATGTGGCAATGTTTACGCGCTTGACACAGGGCGCTGTATCAACTAGCGCCGCATAATGAGATGGTCGGTATCGTATCACACCTATCCACCCGTTACAGCACTTGCAGAATCAGTAAACTACGAATTGGTCAAATTAAAATCAAAGCAGAAGTAAATACAGTTGAGCTCGTGAGCGTTCTTCATCATGCAAAGGGGCGAGCCAGTGCCCCTTTCATACCCTAGTTTGTGTGGTCCTGGTTAAATGTAGCACTTGAACGTTTAATTAAAAAAACATGGTTGATATCTCCCTCATAAGAATCGGTACAACACGAAAGTAAAGCGTTTCGTTAGAGAAGTGGTTCAATGTTTACTGTATATCGATATAAGAGAGCTTGCACAAAATGTTTGGCAGACATAGCGCAGTGTGACGTGTACGCACCCATGTTGAGCTTGGTGGTACTACATCTTTATCGCGGCGATTGACACCCATGATCAATGATTAAATAAACCCTCGTGGCAGCTGTAGTAGTTAACGGTGAGAGCTGAAATTGAAAAACGGTGGGACAGCTAGAACAGCGTCGCTGATTGAACGCAGAACTTGGGTTAAGGTCGCTATGCCGGGGCATGTTCCAGAGTTATTGACCGCCACAGCAGCACTCGAGGGAAATGCAACACGCGTCGTGTGTCGCTTATAGGTCGGCTGCGATTTTTCTCGGAGTGGTGGTGGAGGAAAACATTTATTGGGCTATTTACAGTGAGAGATGTGGATGATACCAGACGGAAGGGCCCGCCGTCCACAAACACTACGAGGTATCCCCAGTTCGGGCTCTAGCCACCAATGCCTGTTGGGCTTGTAGGTCGCGAGATCCGAGGAGGAGAGCTTTTCAGTCCTATCGGGTGGGGTGTGTGTGAGATGGATAAGTAGGATAGGAGGGGCATGCCCGCATCATGTGATAGGAGCGTAAGCGTCCCCGGGAACGCGGTGTTATACCCAGGCGAGGCAGACGCTCGTCGCACAGAAATTTTTGTTATGGATGGACGCTATAGGTAAGTGAGGCCAACGAATGGACTAAGGTCGCCAACTCACGCAGTGTTCAGGCGTTGACGAAGTTGCACTTCTCTTATTGGACAACGCGCCGAATGGTACGGAGGCGTAGTAACGACGCTTTGAAGGTGCTAACCGCAGAGGTCACGGCCATGATTGATTACTTTTCTTTACCCCTCCCAGAGGGCTACACCACTCCGCCGACAAAGAGCACTGTGAGATGAAAGTGTGAGATATAAAAGGTGAGTCTTTAAAACCTGCGGAGTGTATGGCTGTGGTTTGTGGGTAAGGTGCCCGGCATCTATTGTCGCGGACCGAGAGGTCGTGGGTTTGATTCCGGCTGACGGAATTTTTAATTGCGAAGCATTTCTTAACGAACTTCGCCGACTTTGAGCGTATCTATCTATCTATCTATCTATCTATCTATCTATCTATCTATCTATCTATCTATCTATCTATCTATCTATCTATCTATCTATCTATCTATCTATCTATCTATCTATCTATCTATCTATCTATCTATCTAGCCGCCTAGGACTTTGTGCTCTCCTGGCCGTATCGTTAATGGGATTTCTACCAAATTTGGTATGGCATAACATGACCGTATGACGAACATAAATGGCTGGTCATATCACGAAAATCATGACTAACTTGTCATGAAAAGTACGATTTACATGCCACGCTCATGGCGCGCTCGCGGCTGTTTGATTAGTTTGAGATACACCAAATTTGGTATTGAGTGACGTGACTGTATGAAGAACATAAATGACCAGTGGTAATATGGAAATCATGACTTGTCATGTGCGACATGACTTGCATGCCACGCTCATGGCGCGCTCGCAGCCGTTTCGTTAGCTTGATACACACCAAATTTGGTATTGAGTGACATGACTGTATAACGAACATAAGTGGCAGGTGCTAACATGTAAATCTTGGCGTGCATGTCATCTACAACGCCATTTACATGCCAGGCTCATGGTGCGCCTGCGTCCAGTTCGCTAGCTTGATATACACCAAAATTGGTATTGCGCGACGTGTCTGTATGACGAACATAAATGACAGGTCCTAACTTGTAAAACATGACATACAAATTATGTGAAGCATGATTTGCTCCTTCTCGGCTGCTTCGCATTACATCGATTCCTACAGTGTGTGGGATCTGCCGGCTTTTTTTCTTTGAGATCCGATCGTCTGCTTTTTTCCTACGTCATTTCCTTTGCGGTAACGTCACTAAGGCTTGGCGGACCCGGGCAAAAAACGCTATCGTGTTAAAATGATAATACCACATGCTCTTACTTTCTCTAAACACCGTATTGCGGGTACGGCTCCATTCACCCGGAAAATGATCAAGGGCACAACAGAATTTCTAAATATTTATAGGCTCTACGTGATGAAGCATGAGCGTTCATACTTGGTTGTGGAATGAAAGTTGGCTAGTATTAGTTAACAGAGACCTAAATATTGACAACGCCGTACGCGACTGGGTACCACGAAACAGCGCAGCGTATAGATGGTGCCCTCACTACAATCTAAAAGCTATTCGCAATGCCCATAAACTGTCACGCCGCCAAGCGGAATTCAGGAGTATCCTCTCGAGGAGAGTTAGTAGACGACACAATGGCAGCACCACGCAGTCGCTCCCTTTTTCGGCTGTGCTAGCCTCAGTGTTAAAGCGTTAGCGAAGAAACGAACACTACGACTTGCATGTTTCCGGCATCGGTGAACAAACCAGACACTCCGTGATACGATAACTCTGATCCGTTCTTGCGAGAAGCGAAGTTTTCATAAAAATACGTAGACTCGCGCTTTCAATGATAGCCCACACTGCGTACACATAACAGCTTCGCAAGGTTTTCTGTAGCGACGTAGGTTAGTTAAATGTTGTCCTCTGAGCATTTCACTTGAAATTTACAGTGGTTTACTTGCATACAGCCTTCGTCGGTGCTTTTGTAGCGCATGAATGCCCATAACATTGCACGCGGGAAAACTTCATCAAAATTTCTCTTTGGGCGAGTTGGTTCATTGCAGAGCGGGGGAAGTAAAAGCGCGAACACCCACCCACAAGAGAGACGACACGTACACACAAGCGCTGACTGACAACTGATTTTTAATAGGCCGAATGAAGCATATGTGGGAAAGTAAAGCATGAAAAAAAGAGAGAGAGATGGCGATGGGGATACAAGGTTTTTCAGCGCCAACGACGCAAGAAGCCAGCCAACGAATAATCGCAAAGAACATGTGATCTATCTTCCAGGTCTAAGCCTCGAAAGCCGCATCCAGCAGATAAAACTCGGCATCAAAAAGTACTACGAAAGCGCATCGTATTAAGAAACTTGATAGCAAGTGCGTTAGCGCCCCTTTTCTTGCCCTCTTTAATGTCCAGTTTTATCTGCTGGATGCGGCTGTCGGTTCTTTGATCTCAAAGATAGACCACATTTTTGTTGCGATTATTCCTTGGCTTGCTTTCTGCGTCGTTGGCGCTGTGCGCTGAAAAACCTCATAATACATTCCTCTCTTTGTTTCATGCTTCACTATGGACTACAAAATGTGTTTCATTCTGCCATTAAAAATCAGTTGTCAATAAGCGCTTGTGTGTCCGTGTCCTTTCTTTTGTCGGGGGGTGTGTTAACGCTGTTACTCCCCCACTCACCTGTACGCGGGAAGTCAAGCGGGCAAACGATTTGCTCTCCTATTAACGAGCAACCTCAAATTGGCCAGCGCTGCGCGCTTGCTGTTGTACGTTTGTTGATAGGTGGCAGCAAACTGTAAGCGATTTGGTTGTTGACCGGTTTGAGAGCAAAATGTTCCCCGCTCCCAGATAACGGTGGTGACGCGGAGCAGTCGAAGTCGTTCGGCGGAGCAAATTTTTCAGGTTGCTTACAGCAGTGACGTTGAAAGAAATAATCATGGCAACGAGCACTTTTCGCTGGACGTAGAAGGCTGTGAAAGCACCGAGAGTGACAGCGACGGTGAACGATCAGCTGCTAACTCGCGTGGAGTGAGTGACACTTCACGTGCCCTCGCGCGTTATTATTCTTTTTAAATGCGAATGCATTTCTTAGTCGGGCCATGTCAGGCCGTCCATCGGTGTCCACATCTTCTCTCTGCTCTCACTCCCTCTCCCATAGCAACAGCTGCGGGCGCGTGCGCTTATCCGTCGCCCCTAGCAACCGGAAGCAGGTGGTGCGGGCGGAGTAGCGGAGAGTGAGTGGAGAGGAGGAGCGTGCTCTGGTGTTTGAGGGCGCTCGCATCGCGGGAGCTCGGCGGAGCTCCCGCGTGTGTGGAGAGAGTGTAGGAGAGGGTAGGTGCAGTGCTTCGCCGCTCCTTCTCTCGCCGTTCGCTCTATCTCCTCCCTGCGCCCCACTCTCCCGTCCGCTCGCTCGCACGTATATATATATATATATATATATATATATATATATATATATATATATATATATATATATATATATATATATATATATATATATATATATATATATATATATATAAAGAAAAAAATAAAAAAAATAAAAAAGAAGAAATAAAAAAAAAGGAAAAGAAAAAAAAAGAAAAAAATGCGCTGCGCCGTGCTCCCGACCAGGCTGCAGAAATTAGGCGTCTTTTCCTTCTTCGAACCACAACCACCATATATAAATGGAGTGAAGCGCGCGCGAAATGCATTCGCATTTCCTCACGATTCCCTTCGGGGAGGTGGGGGCATTTTTCTTCGTGCTTGCTCGTAAGTAACTGATTTTATTTAATGTACAGTACTCACGTAGTCAAACCCGGCATCAAAACTTTTAGTATAACGAGTAGTATGCTCAAATGCTCGAAATAACCACGGTCATGTCGCGACGAATCTCAATCGCTAAAGGTACTGTTGCCTCTGATTTACTTGTTCGAGTTGAAAATACGACGATATGACCCAAACTGAAAACGGTGAGAACGAAGGTATTTCCGCTACTTTGACCTAAATTGTCCCGTTTCAATCCGTGAGGACTGTACAATATCTCTTTGTCCGCCTCGGTGGATCAGTGGCTAAGGTGCTCGGCTGCTGACCCGAAGGTCGCGGGTTCGAACCCGGCCGCGGCGGTCGCATTTCGATGGAGGCGAAATGGTAGAGGCCCGTGTACTGTGCGATATCAGTGCACGTTAACGAACACCAGATGGTCAAAATTTCCGGAGTCCTCCACTACGGCGTCTCTTATAATCATATCGTGGTTTTGGGACGTTAAACCCCACATATTAAATTTATTAGTACAATATCTTTGAGCGCGATCAAAATAAAACCATAGCTTTTGTTGTGCATTACATGTAGCGCACTTTTTGTGAATATTATGGAAGCGCACCGTGCCTCCGACACGCTCGAGCTCGAACAGCGAAGCGAAATGATTAGAGTGATGAAACGTGCAGTCACGGCCACCATCCACGCGTCTCGGTTAACATCTCCTGTACATTATCGGTACCTTCCGAACGGCATTGTTGTTCGACGAATTTTCGCAACGTTGAAGAATTCGTGATTGGCGAAAAGCATAAGTGTGTATTCTTTTCGATATGGATGTTTCGATCATGCTGATCGAAACTGCAACATCCAAGTGAAGTAAATTGCCCACGGCTAGAGTCTGAACATGGCTGTGACACAAGCGCTACTGAATGGGATGTTAAATGCTTGTGTTCCGTTGAAGAAGCAACCCCGTGTTCCTAACTGCGCAAGTAATGACGACGGCGTAGTATGTTGGCAAACCATCTACACCTTAAACATTTGGTGCCATGCAGCAACGAATGGCGCTACTGGCTAGTGGCCTACTACTGCGGCAAATCCGCCAGACAGGCTCGGTACATACTACTTCGGCGTGTGGTTCAGTTCATAGGTCAATTCTAGTTCATGCAGTTTTCTGTAGCATGCACAGAATTTCGCAAAGCATCGTTCATGCACGGTAACGGAGCTGAAATATAACCTTTCACACTGTGGCAAATAATTATGTGGCGAGCTTCCATGATTTGGGAAAGTATCCTTTTTTTTTTTTTTTGGTCTCATATACAACTAAGTGCAGCTCATTACTTCATCCGGTGAAAGTGGCACAGGCAAAACGTCCGCACGTCCTATCTGTTCTTATGCTAACAAATGGGTAGACTTTCCTAAGGGCACCATCTTGAACCATACAGCGCGCCACCTATATATAGTTGGCGGACATTGCGAATATCGAGTGGTGGCATGTTACTCACCGTTTCGCTGGTCGCTTCCTTAGGGTGCGTGGAAAGCAGGAATAGAATCGCGCACAAACTGATCAAGACCCCTGGCAGAGCCGCGAGCAGGCAAAATGACAGTGTGCTCCATCTGTTACATCGCTGTTCATCGTAACTGTCGTCCACAAGGAGTTGGCGCTCGTCTGCCGCCATGCATATCTTTAGATCCTGCATCATGAGTATGTAACGTGGAAATAGCAAAGTGAAAATTTGTAAATGGTATCGTCAAAGCACTACTCAGTGATACGAGCAGCTTCAAAGAACGACTCACAAGTACAGATACGGACAGAGACAAAACCTTGCGATTCACTCTGGTTGCGCTCTCTTCTAGGGAGAAAGATGAAACGACGTGCAGCCACTTTTTCTTGTCGGCATGTTTGTGTGTTTCACGGTATGTGTTGCACTATTCTTTCATTAGCTTGCATATCCATGTATCCCAACTGCAGGCTTCGAGAACGCTACCTACGAACACAGAATCCATGTGATTGAAATATGACATTCAAAGTTTACTGTGAAAGTTAATGAATGAATGAAAGAGATGTGATGATAATCAAAGCAAGTTATGTGAGCACTGAAGTAAATATTGACGCTGACATTAGTGACAAATAATTAGTACTAGTTATTTACTGAAAGTTGTAGTCGACATCAATTGCACGGTAAAATAGCCCCGGTGCCTGAATTTCGCCTTCGAGTTGTCTTCAGCTCTATGATGAATAAGAAAACTTGTTACTTTTTATTTCTATTGACAGGGTTTCTTGGAGTAATTAATGAAGTACTCACCCACCCGAGGCTGCAATGAAGGACCTATCTGTAAGTAAAAATGTGAGAGTAGTAAGAAATAGGCTGCCAATAACGACGAAAAATTTGTAGGTTTTATATCTGATTAGAACTGATGAATGAGAACAATACAATACATGGCCACTTCGTAAGGGAACACATTCGTTGCAAATATCTACGAGGCGATAGCCAAGATGCCCGCGGACATAATTTTCGATAGATTTTTTAGGGCTAGTGATGCAGCACTACCGCTAAATGGACTATCGATAGCATCTATCGTTTCTTTGAAACTATCATAATCTAAGAAAGCTTTCGATAGTAGTAGTAGTATCGATAAACTACCCATATATTACCTATAGTGCAATCGATAGTCCCATCGGTAGCGTTACTAAATTACTGTTGATTGTCTTGTCAATAATTAGGCCGTTGATAGCCGCCGAGATCGCTAATTTATTCACGATAGTCTACCATCAGGAATGCCTAGTTCATCTATCAGGAATATTTTGGCGAAATAAATTATTACCGCAGCGAAAATGCCTGTTCATGTCCATATGAAAAATTTATATTCAAAAGCATTCAGTTACATCTTACAAATAACGAACTTAGTTCTTGATATTTTGATGTTGGTATGTAAAACCCCAACAATTGCCACTTAATATTTTCGCTTTGAAATGACCAAATGCAAATAAATTCGAATCGGCGTAGTTCCGACATATCTAACGGTTTCCCTCCTGCTGCAGATTGAACAGTTGAACTTAATTATCATGTGTCAGCGAGGCATTGTGGTGAAAAAACACGACCATCTCATCTTTCATGCTTTTGGGCCTTCTCCTCCTGCTCTACTATCTACCACGCACCCGAGGAATGAAGTTTATGCTGCAATTAGTGCGAGCGGTTGATCTTATAGTATCGATACTGTACTATCTTCCGTACTATCGATAGCAGTATCGATAATTTTGAAGGCGAAACACTTTAATGTCTCATGCTCATGTCCGTCCGTCCGTCCGTTCGTCCGTCCGTGCCCTGGCGCGGTGCCAGGTGACCATCGGGGCGCGCCAACAGGACGCCGGTCGCGTCGGTCGCGCCTCGCGTCCGGACTCTACAAGACTTGCGCTTTGGTTGCGTGGCATCGCTGTGCCCAGCGTGTCCAATCATGCAAAAAGCGAGACGCGCGCATCGCGTTCCATTCTTACTGACCCCGTCTCAATGGGTGCAGTCGTTTGCCGTATACACTTTGGAAATTACAAAACGTCCAATTTTTTTTTTCTGCCAACGATAGTTCAATAGTCACTCAACTATCGATAGTATCGATAGTGCTATCAATAGTCCTGCATTACTACTTAGAGCACAATAAGTTGTTACAAATGCATGAATCTTTTCCCCCAGGAAAAAAGCCGGAGACCAAAGCCAGACCGTTGCTAGAAGTACACCCACCTTTGATTTCGACTGTTCAACAAACCGCGAAGGTTGCTTGCCTTCGCACACTAACTTTAGGGAAGGGCGGTGCTTTGGGAGCCTTCTCGCCCCAGAACCCTGGGGACGCCTTTGATTAAAGCATGCATATTTATTACTTGACGACAACGTGGCATACGGTTCGTGTGCAATTATGAGGGCATTTGCGACATGTATATGATCCATTCTACAAAAATAATCGTGGTCACTCAACTTATAAGTGATGTTCGCTAAAGACAGTGTAAAAGTTATCGTCGTAAAGGTGTCAGCATAATTACCCCGTTCTTCCCTGACGCACTTCTTGTAGACATCTGCTGCTACACCTTTAACTGCGAATGACTGCAAATTTCTTGCTGGTATGTATACCTTATGGCATCTCTCACACATGGTGAATTACAAGTTCTATATTAGCTGAATCGAAAGCACGCCTCACTGTGATCCTACATTGAACGGGTAAGAACACGTCGAGTCAATCTAAAGCTGTAGCCCGCAGCCGTTCCGCGTCTAGAACCGATTCAGTTCGAATAACAATGTGTGTGTGATCTACTGCGAAGTATGCCCGAATGTAAAACATGGAGCCCCCCCCCCCCCCCTCCCCCCCCCCCAAAAAAAAAGAGCAATGCGGGGCACGGACTCGCACATCTTACCTCAATTACTTATCTTAATAATAATCAAGCGCAACATCAACAAAAATATTACCGTGCTTTGGCTGAGTCGTATCGGGGAGCTATGAAACACAGGTGAAGAGCGCGTTCTGTTGCTAATGCGCAAAGGTCGGTCTGATGATGATGATGACCTTTTACTGATGGCGCTCACCCACAAAGGGGGGATGGTCCAAAAACCGGGCGGCAGGGTCTTTGAGTTTAATACATATGAAGCTAGAAATAAACGCTGTAAACTTTAGACTTTTTCTCTGTTTAGAATACGGGTGACAGAATAAAAAGTAATGCTGTATTGTCTCTATTTCACCGCAATACTGACATAACGGTGACGTGCTGAGTCCAGCTTTGTGTCAACTCATTCAACTGAGGAATTCTTCGGCGTAGTCTGGTGAAAGTAACTTCTAATTGCCGTGATACACACCACTGTTTGTTGCGGCAAAATCTTACATGTGCGAAGTCGCTGAATTGATCCAAAGTAAATTTGCCCATTTCATTATGCACACACGCATTTTGAAATATTATTGCTGTCGCGGAAGCCATATCGGGTATAATTGGTGTTAGGGGTCCGCTCAGAGATATTTTGGCTAATGTGTCCGCCACCTAATTCAGATATATTCCCCCAGAGGCCTGGTATGGGTACCAGGCCTCTGGGGAAGGCAGGTGGTGTCTGTCGCCCAGGTTGACTCCATTCCTTGATCTTGTGTGCATGTGTTTGGGGGGGGGGGGGGTAGCTTAGTCCGTCCCTCCTTCCCGCGTCCCACACCATCACAGCGCATGCGCGTCCTCTCCTCCTCTCTCTCTCTCTCGTCTCCTACGCTCACCCCCCTTTCTCTCCTCTAGGAATTCTCTACACCACGGAGTGGCGCCCATGCGCCACAGCGCATGCGCGTCCCCTCACCCTATCTCTCCTCTCCTACGCTCAACCCCTTTCTCTCCTCTTGGAATCCTCTACTCTACGGAGCGGCCCCCCGCGTCCCACAGCGCCCACAGAGCATGCACGTCCTCTCCCCTTATATCTCCACTCCTACGTTCACCCGCTTTCTCTCCTCTTGGAATCCTCTGTTCTAGGGAGCGGCGCCCGCGTCCCCCATCCCCACAGTGCATGCGCGTCCTCTCCCCCTCTTTCCTCTTGGAATCCTCTACTCTACTAGCGGCTCCCGCGTCCCACATCCCCACAGCGCATGCGCGTCCTCTCCCCCTCTCTCCTCTGGGAATCCTCTCCTCTAGGAATCCTCTTTTTCCTGGGGAAACGTAGAGCATTCCTCTAGGAATGCCTCTACGGAGCGGCGCGCACGCCAGGTGGTGCGACAGCTCCATACTCCGCTGCGGGCGCCACGGTAGTTCCGCGCGCGTGCCTCATTCTCTCTCCTGTGCAGCGCCGCGATGAGCGCCCGGGCCACTGCCGCGAAACGAGAGCGGCGACGTTTCTCCCGCTCAAGCTAACCATCTCCCCGCTGCTTCGCATCCACACATGGTTCCCATTAGCGGGAGATGGGGAAGTTTTAGGGGCGAAGCTCCTTAGTGCATAGGCTAGTCCCGCGCCGTCCGTCGTAGCCACCGTATTGTGGAATGTACCCACTACACGTGATGACGATGACGCTGATGACCATGAAGAATAAGCGCGTTCCAGACCACATGTTCTCTTTCTGCCATGGATGAAAACGATCGTGAACGCGCTCTCGCCCTCGAAAGGCAAAACGGCAACACCAACAACAAACGTTCCCCAGAGCTTAACGTCATATATGACGAAAACAAACTCAGGGGAACCCCCTCCTTGTGGTCCGTAGAGCTCTTGAACAAAATCATCATATACCCCACTTGTAAATAATGAAACATTGTGTATATATTTTATCAATATGTAAATAATGAAACATTGTGTATATACTGTATGTATAATCACACCACACCCCCGCGTTTGTGTTTGCATGATGATCGAGTGGGCAAAATTTACGGAGGATTGACGGTTTATCAGGTTACCTCCGGAGCTTCGCCCACTCATCATCATTTCACTTCGTGGATATGGCGTGATTCTTTCTTTCTCTTTCTTTTTTTTTTGTCAATCTCTAACCCAGGGGTATCAAACACGCGTTCGCGGGCCGCATGTGGCCCGCCGACCTTGCGCTTGTGGCCGGCGGCCCGCACATGACAGTCATCGTCGTATACATTTTATGTCAGTGTGGTTGTTTGTGACATTACTAAACGGTGCTCGCATTATACTCTCGCCTCTCGTGAATAATGCTTTGTTCGGGTAAGCTATACAGGCGTGTTTGGTCTTATGCATTTTTTTTTCATGAGGCACCCCATGCAGTTGCCTTTTGTTGAAACATCACCGCGGAACAAAAACTCATGCACCTGAGTCCATATTTTAGTTGTGGAGATCGGTATCGATATGTTTCTGAATCACCATGCCAAATACATGTAAGAAACAATCCGTATATGAGATATGGGAAAGGCCTTTCAACGTACGGTTTCGGATTGTTCAAGCTCACCCCCCCCCCCCCCTTCCGATTTCCAACTTTTTGTTGTCCCGACGCTCTGCGGGACTAAATTCGCGATTGCGGCCTGGTACATGATGCGAGTTTGAGACCCCTGCTCTAGCCCATAGCAACGCAATATTATGGTTACCATGAATGCTTCTTCTGCAATCGTACCTGGATATCCGAGTAGTTACGACACTCGCCTTCGAACCGCGAGCACCCGGACCTGAATGTTGACTCAAAATGAAATTTGATTCCATTTGATTTATTACTTTTCTTCTTCCTCTACACTTCTTTTTTTTCCATTCTTGCTCTTCAGATCGCCGAGTAGAGTTTTCTCCACAGATACTGGTGCGTTGCAGCTTCTGCCCTGTCGCGAGCTACTTCTTTCTCTCTCTTCCTCTCTGTCCAGTTTTCATACCCATCATCCGTAAGTTGTATCGGTTAATATGTCCTCTTCGAGAGACAGTTATCGTGTACAGCGTACCCCCTTGTTGGACTACGAAATCATCAACAACGCTCGCCACCCTCCTGCTTCCCTGGTCCTTACCTCAGCACTCATAGTTTTACTAGGCTTTACTCTCCCCCACCCACGGCTCATACTTCCTTCCCCACTGCTCTTCATCTCTCTTCTTCACTTCGCTCTCTTACCGCCACTGTCCTTGCTTTACTTCGCACCTTTTGTACATTATAGGGGACGGGTGCCCAATTACTGTGGGGCATACCCAATCGTGTTTTTGCAAAGTAGCTTATTAGGCGCAAGTTAGTCTTTCTTGAGACATTTACGTGCTCGAAGCGATCACGTTTGCTTATATTTCCAAAGACCAACGCAACCGAAAGGCCGTACCGAACATCGGTCTGATGGCCTCATCATATTATTCAATCGGCAGTAGCGACAGCCTGGTATGTACAAAGGACACATTCCTTGTGAACACAAGCTTATGTTTCGTACTTACTGAGAATAGCTGTCACAATTAACGAAAAAAAAACAAAATTGCACGTGTCACCCAGTATTTTCGGACGTGAGTGAAGACACACCCCTTCCTTCAGTGTAACGCACACACGACCGTTGGCAAGTAAGGGCATCGCAGAGCTGCTGTACTGTTCGTGCGTCTAAGAGTCCCTTCTCAGTCTAATAAGGTTGCAAGGTGCTGGAAACCCCGCACTTATCATGCTAGAGTCTCGTTAGCTATCAGTCTTAACGAGACAAATCGCTCCACCAATTATAAAGAGCTATCGTACAGAGTTGCCAGGTTTGGCTACTTTGCACCAATTTGGCTATTTTTTATGCCGGTGGGGGGCAAAAAAAATATGACTTGGTAACTTGGATACTTTTTGGCTAGTTTTATGTTGGCTCCATTTCAACCTAATTATCAATACCTTGGGAGATCGCAGCTGCTGGCGTTCGAGTATGAGGTGTCAAAAACATGGTGACGAAGGTGTGCTTCCAGCTCCAAAAATTGAATTTGGCGCGGGAATTGCCCAAAGGCAGACTTTTGAATGAGTTCCCTATTGCAAAACCCAGCGCCGCTGGGTACCAGCGTCCAGCACCACACTCGATTATGGGCCCAGTATCGCGCTGGAATACTGGGACGCTGGAGCGGCATTTTACTGGGGAAGCACTGGGTACTCCCGCGCAAAACGTCTCTACAGCGTTGAAACATCGGTGCCTATATACCATAAATAAATATATAAGTGAAAGAAGGGACGTATGAACGAATAACGCGATAAAAAAAAAAATGCCCCCACCTCCCCGAAGGGAAGCGTGAGGAAATGCGAATGCATTTCGCGCGCGCGTCACTCCATTTATATATGGTGGTTGTGGTTCGAAGAAGGAAAAGGCGCCTAATTTCTGCAGCCCGGTCGGGAGCACGGCGCAGCGCCTGTTTCTTTTTCTTTTTTTTTTATCGCGGTAGCTCCGCTGAGCTCTCGCGATGCGAACGCCCTCACGCGCCAGAGCGCGCTCCTCCTCTCCACTTTGCTAGGGGCGAGGATAAGCGCGCGCGCCCGCAGCTTTTGCTATGGGAGAGAGAGTGAGAGCGGAGAGATAACACCTGCCGGCGCGCGGACACCTCCTCAACCTATCCTCCTCCCCGCGGACAACGCCGGAAAACGCCGGACAACGCCGCCTGACATAGCCCGACTAAGAAATGCATTCGCATTTAAAAAAAGCTAGGATTCGAACTTGCCATCTCCTTATCTCTAGCCGTGTGCTTTACCCACTACGCCATGCCCGAACATGCCGAGGAGCTTGTAAAACAACCTTTTAACCAATAAACACACCAAGTGGCCTTCATGTTTACATGTCGCACAGTCACGATAGACGCGATCTTCCTTTTCAAATAACAATTTCGCCTTTATTAGACACAAACGAACGGCTGCCGGCACCGAATGGCATGCCGATAATGGCAAGAGCGCTAACTGCCGATTTTTTAAATAGCCGTTTCTCGCTCTTGCTACTGGTCAACATGTACAGAGGTTTTACGATCACTAGTTCGATAAATTGGTGCGGACATGATTGAATATTGAGTAGTGTTTTCGCGTAAGCGACGATACGCCAGTGCAGCGGCCGTGCCAGTGTACATATTTGTATTTCTATCGATACCATATAACTAAAAAACCGCTCAGCTAAATACAAATACAATGCGCTGAAAAAATATGCCAGTGTATTAGTTCACTAAGGAGTACCACATTACCGATTGAAAATTATGTGTTCTTACATATGAGCCGGTAGCTCATATGCCGGTAGCTTTCGGTGACACCGAAAGCCGGTAGCTTCGGTGACAGCTTGTGTGCGTTGCTGAAAGCGTGTCGCATCGATGGTCATCGCTCCTTGTTCGGACACCGTACAGAAGAAAAAAATGGTTCATTTAGGTTAACGAATGTCCAGACTGTACTTTACAGTCATCCTTACACTTTATAATCGCGTGTACTTAAAGCGAGAAGCGCCGGTAACATGTGGGGACGGACACGGCCGGCACACTAGGCCTAACGCTCGCTGGGAGAGTCATTGGGTAGGACCGACATCGGCACAGCTGAGTTGCGATGGTTGAAGTTTCTGTATTTAAGCTTCGGAACCTTCCTAAGTGTTAACTAAAGTGCTGCTGAAGTAAGTGGAAGGGCAAACATTGCCAGATATGCGTTTCCGGTGTGGCAATGTCGAACGACGGCTGTTTTTCTGGCCTCCTTGGGTGTGGTTGCGAAGCCAGAGCTCATTTGCTTCTCGCCAACTGTGCGGCAATGTGACGATTTGGTGTTTTTGGAAGGACCGACGCCTCCAGATTTATAAACACTGCAAAATGGAATCATTACAATAACCCATCCCTGATGCCAGACTGGTATATGTGCGGGGCATGCACAAAACGTGCTTTCATCGCTGCTACGTGCTCCGCAAGAAGTAACCCTGACTCTGCGTGCATAAGAAAAAAAAATCATGCTAAAACAAAATAATCAGCGTTGGGTCCTTTGTGTTATTGACGCAATTTTTTTCTACATTCCACAGGGAAAAATTTAAAAAAATCACGCCATATCCACGAAGTGAATGATGATGAGTGGGCGAAGCTCGATCGTTTTCATCCATGGCAGAAGAGAATGTGTGGTCTGGAACGCGCTTATACTTTATGGTCATCAGCGTCATCGTCATCGTTATCATGTGTAATGGGTACAATCCACTATACTGGAACGCGCTTATACTTCATCGTTATCACGTGTAGTGGGTACATTCCACTATACTGGAACCCGCTTATACTTCATCGTTATCACGTGTAGTGGGTAGATTCCATTATACTGCGTCATCGTCATCTTTATCACGTAGAGTGGGTACATTCCGCTACACGTGACTACATATCTACCTACCCACTACTACTACTACTGCTACTACTACTACAGAGGAGGGACAGACCCACACGCTAAGGAGCTTCGCCCCTAAAATGACGGTGATTTCGCATACATCATGCATAATCTCTGGCGCTTATCATTCTCTTTCTCTGCGGAGCTAGAAGTTGTGAAAATATTTGGGACCTGTTTGGACAGCATCAATTGGTACCATCGAATCAAATATTCTATATTCAACGATACCGAAACATTCCGCCGCTTAAACTACACAAACTTGTACGCCGCACAGGAAGAAACAGTGCAGACTCCAGTGTGCACCAGCGCACTCCAGTGAAAATTCCAGCGTTTCCAGCGCTTCCCAGTACACGCCAGCGTCACTGCGGACAAACCAATGCCCCTACCAGTGCGACCCAGCCCTGTCCCAGTGCGCTCATCGAAGTGCCAGTGACTCCCAGCGTGTACCAGTGTTCCCAGTGCGATCCAGTACCAAAAAACGTACCGCTATCACGCTGGGGTTGCTGGAACTGCGCTGTTTTTTGCATAAGGGTTGCTGGGACTCGGGAGGAAACTGTTGGATGGCCCCTCATTTCGGAAACCACCTATCGCTGAAGGTGTCTTCAAACGGAAATTTGAAGTCAATAGGACAACGGAATGCGCTCCACATGCACGATGCTCTTCACTCGTCGACAAGAGAAATCGGAAATCTGTCGAACTACTGATGTCGTATCTTATTAGATAGGGACCGCTATCGAGCATGTGATGGCGCATCCTTGTGGTTGTCACAATTGCTGCTACGTGGCGATCCGTGCCATCAAGTTGTTGAAGTTCCCGGGTATCTGGGGTGACACGCTGATTGGCATTACTAGTGAGATGCCATGCAGGAGCCCTGACTGCTCTATCGAGCATGTGATGGCGCATCCTTGTGGTTGTCACAACTGTTGCTACGTGGCGATCCGTGCCATCAAGTTGTTGAAGTTCCCGGGTATCTGGGGTAACACGCTGATTGGCATTACTAGTGAGATGCCATGCAGGGGAGCCCTGACTGCTCTATCGAGCATGTGATGGCGCATCCTTGTGGTTGTCACAACTGTTGCTACGTGGCGATCCGTGCCATCAAGTTGTTGAAGTTCCCGGGTATCTGGGGTGACACGCTGATTGGCATTACTAGTGAGATGCCATGCAGGAGCCCTGACTGCTCTATCGAGCATGTGATGGCGCATCCTTGTGGTTGTCACAACTGTTGCTACGTGGCGATCCGTGCCACCAAGTTGTTGAAGTTCCCGGGTATCTGGGGTGACACGCTGATTGGCATTACTAGTGAGATGCCATGCAGGAGCCCTGACTGCTCTATCGAGCATGTGATGGCGCATCCTTGTGGTTGTCACAACTGTTGCTACGTGGCGATCCGTGCCATCAAGTTGTTGAAGTTCCCGGGTATCTGGGGTAACACGCTGATTGGCATTACTAGTGAGATGCCATGCAGGGGCCCTGACTGCTCTATCGAGCATGTGATGGCGCATCCTTGTGGTTGTCACAACTGTTGCTACGTGGCGATCCGTGCCATCAAGTTGTTGAAGTTCCCGGGTATCTGGGGTGACACGCTGATTGGCATTACTAGTGAGATGCCATGCAGGGGCCCTGACTGCTCTATCGAGCATGTGATGGCGCATCCTTGTGGTTGTCACAACTGTTGCTACGTGGCGATCCGTGCCATCAAGTTGTTGAAGTTCCCGGGTATCTGGGGTGACACGCTGATTGGCATTACTAGTGAGATGCCATGCAGGAGCCCTGACTGCTCTATCGAGCATGTGATGGCGCATCCTTGTGGTTGTCACAACTGTTGCTACTTGGCGATCCGTGCCATCAAGTTGTTGAAGTTCCCGGGTATCTGGGGTAACACGCTGATTGGCATTACTAGTGAGATGCCATGCAGGGGGCCCTGACTGCTCTATCGAGCATGTGATGGCGCATCCTTGTGGTTGTCACAACTGTTGCTACGTGGCGATCCGTGCCATCAAGTTGTTGAAGTTCCCGGGTATCTGGGGTGACACGCTGATTGGCATTACTAGTGAGATGCCATGCAGGAGCCCTGACTGCTCTATCGAGCATGTGATGGCGCATCCTTGTGGTTGTCACAACTGTTGCTACGTGGCGATCCGTGCCATCAAGTTGTTGAAGTTCCCGGGTATCTGGGGTGACACGCTGATTGGCATTACTAGTGAGATGCCATGCAGGAGCCCTGACTGCTCTATCGAGCATGTGATGGCGCATCCTTGTGGTTGTCACAACTGTTGCTACGTGGCGATCCGTGCCACCAAGTTGTTGAAGTTCCCGGGTATCTGGGGTGACACGCTGATTGGCATTACTAGTGAGATGCCATGCAGGGGCCCTGACTGCTCTATCGAGCATGTGATGGCGCATCCTTGTGGTTGTCACAACTGTTGCTACGTGGCGATCCGTGCCATCAAGTTGTTGAAGTTCCCGGGTATCTGGGGTGACACGCTGATTGGCATTACTAGTGAGATGCCATGCAGGAGCCCTGACTGCTCTATCGAGCATGTGATGGCGCATCCTTGTGGTTGTCACAACTGTTGCTACGTGGCGATCCGTGCCACCAAGTTGTTGAAGTTCCCGGGTATCTGGGGTGACACGCTGATTGGCATTACTAGTGAGATGCCATGCAGGAGCCCTGACTGCTCTATCGAGCATGTGATGGCGCATCCTTGTGGTTGTCACAACTGTTGCTACGTGGCGATCCGTGCCACCAAGTTGTTGAAGTTCCCGGGTATCTGGGGTAACACGCTGATTGGCATTACTAGTGAGATGCCATGCAGGAGCCCTGACTGCTCTATCGAGCATGTGATGGCGCATCCTTGTGGTTGTCACAACTGTTGCTACGTGGCGATCCGTGCCATCAAGTTGTTGAAGTTCCCGGGTATCTGGGGTGACACGCTGATTGGCATTACTAGTGAGATGCCATGCAGGAGCCCTGACTGCTCTATCGAGCATGTGATGGCGCATCCTTGTGGTTGTCACAACTGTTGCTACGTGGCGATCCGTGCCACCAAGTTGTTGAAGTTCCCGGGTATCTGGGGTGACACGCTGATTGGCATTACTAGTGAGATGCCATGCAGGAGCCCTGACTGCTCTATCGAGCATGTGATGGCGCATCCTTGTGGTTGTCACAACTGTTGCTACGTGGCGATCCGTGCCATCAAGTTGTTGAAGTTCCCGGGTATCTGGGGTAACACGCTGATTGGCATTACTAGTGAGATGCCATGCAGGGGCCCTGACTGCTCTATCGAGCATGTGATGGCGCATCCTTGTGGTTGTCACAACTGTTGCTACGTGGCGATCCGTGCCATCAAGTTGTTGAAGGTGGTGCAGTGGAAAAAAACTGGTACCAAATAAATTAAACTTATGAGAGGAAACTTATCTTTCAGAGAGGAATAATTTACACAAAGCTCATGAATATAATCGCAAGGTTTAGAGGTGCCCAAACCGTATTTACTAATTTTAAGCTTTTGATTAGTCTGCATGCAGCGCCTTTATATATACTCTGTACGATCTTTATTTGCGAAAGATGAGTAAAGTGTGGTACAAAGTCTTAAATTCTTGTCTGTCTTCTAGTCCCGTGTGCCCACGCTGTTTTTTGCGATGAAGCCATGCTAACAAGCTCAAGTTTTTAGCCTTTCAGCGCAGAGTTATGTCTGTCTTTCTAGTCCTGTGTAACTATGTTTCATGCATCAGTAGCCACGAAGTCCATCTTATACTGCGGTCAGTTAAAGTGACGAAGAATATTGACGACAAGACGATAAGGAATACAAAAGACGAGGATAAAGAGAGCACATTTTTATTTACTCTTACCGTAAATATCTGTATCCAGTTTCACTAAGCGCAGTAGAAGCGAAAAGAAACAAGCCTGGCGTACCTCGTTTCACAAAGGCGCAAATTTATGAGGGTGCACGAAGGCAGCATGTACACCAACACTTGTGCTTTCAAGAACTAAACGCATAGTGCGATGTCAAAGCTGCTAGCTTTGACATCGCACCTGCGTAAGCAGCATTCCTTGTGCGTAATTAGAGTATCAGTAAAACCAATGACATCTGCGGTACCCTGCGAACTCCTACTCCCGGATATCGCAAAATGGAACCAAAAAGAATTTGTGATATCGCAACATGTGGATCTCGGCAGAACCGTCAAATATTCGCAGTTGTTGAGGTGCTTGAGATGAGCATTAATATTAAAACAATGCTATCATTTGGACTACAACAAGGTACGTTTCGAGTTCGATGTTGTTTCTTTGCCAGAGTAATCTTTGCACACTGTTTAATCTTCCCGCCACGTTAGCCAAGTGATGACGAGCCTATAAGATCTCCTCGCTGTTTTATGAAAAGGTATTAAACTGCGAATATTTTTAAAAATTATTCCGTACATGTCTCATAAGCTATAAAAAGCTGACAAGCTATTCCTACAGTCAGTTATAAAAATATTCCTGGGAAAATGTGACGGTAGCACAAAACACTCTATTTGCCCAGATAAATCACTCGATGGAATGATATGCAAAAGAAAAAGGGCACCGAACCTTTGAAAACGTGAGCACATCTTGTCACCCACCCATCAGTTAGCAAAATATTTCAATAATCGAACGTAACTAGAAACGTGCCCTGCGACAGAAATCATCTCGATACCAGTTCTTTCATTGTTGGGCCCTGGAAGATCTTGTGCGGAGTACAAGTTTCCCTAAACCCAGGAAATCCTGCATCGCGTCCTAGGTTTCCTTGAGGTTACCAACATTACTGAAAATGCTCGTATTAAAGGAACAGAGATTGCGCATTATATATCTGTATACCACCGCGTTTATTATGTGGCAGTTGGCACGGCAGGCTGTTTTTGCGGGTGTTTGGACAGTTTGAAGCTGTTCACTCACCTCTTATGCATAATGAACAACATGATAGGAAGGTGTAGTCGGTCACAATCTAACAAAAAACGTCTGCTCCGCCCACAATCACCGCTATTCGTCCCGCAGCTGATTTGGATCAATGCTCCATCCAATAACATTCACCTTACTTTCGTGACGTCAAAGCACTTCTCGTGTGTTACAGATAATTCACTTTGCCATACCGAGACACGTTTGTCAAACTCGTTTCAGCCCAGAAACATGAACGCACTGGTACATTTACTCAGGGATGTCGACATCGCCACGAAGCTGAAGGTAATGCTTTAATTAGTAGAGATGAACCTTCGCCGCCTAATATGCGTAGCACTTACATCATCCATAAAAATTACATATAGCGCGCAAAACAGTCATCACAAGTGTTTTCACAGGTCGAGGGCCAGACGTCCTGCGGTTCCTTGGGCGGAACCTATATATTTTTGTTAGGTTGTTAGGTTGTAAGATTTTTTTATATTTTTTTTATTTCATTTTTATCGTCTATCCTTTCAAGCGTTTATACTGTGAAGTGTTGCGCTCTCTGTTGAAGAACGCGCTGTAATCTGATCTTTTTTGTACTTTTGTTGAATTATATATGATGACTGATTGCTCTGTTAATTTGGTTACGATGTATTTTGTTGTTATTATTATTAACCTGCACTGTAGCGTTGTTCCATATGAGTTTGCTCGTGATTTTACTGTGACCCCCCCCTTACTCAATGCCTTCGGGCCTGTAAGGTATTTTTCAATGAATAAATAAATAAATAAATACTCGACGACCAGAAAAGCCTTTGTCAAACCATGCCCCTCGACATAACACAGAACGCGTCAAGCTTAAAGCTTTTCGCTGCGTGCTCGACAAACATTTAGTTTATTTCACCTAAAAAGTTCGAAAGAACAAGACAACTTATAGGTACATGGCTGAAAACCGAAATAGTAGTGCGCCATGCACTACCAAAAAGTGCACTTATTATACGGATTCATCAGTGTCCCTGGCGTACAACCAAATGCGCGAGAAAATTCGGGCATGTTCCTCAGGGGAACTATACAGCGCGAGCGGTATGGTGCGTAGCGCTCGATTAATTTTTCATTCCAGGCACACCAATTGGTGCACTGGCTAATGAAGAAAAGTTGCTCCGCTGGAGCTGTAAAAGCCGGCTAGTTTTATCCTTCTTGACGACTTTGGGCAACGAGGCGTAGGCCGCATAAGCAAGCCTGGCTCCGACCAAGTCACCAAGGTTCTCGGAGTCCACGTCGTCATCCAAAACGTCGTGCTGGCCACTTAAAGACAGCTGCAAAAACAGTCGCATTGTGGATTATGTTATTGAATAAAGCGCAACTCAGAATGCAACAACTAAGACGACATACTTGGCTGGATCAAATTGATTCGAGGAGTAACTGCACCGTTATTCTTGGTTGGTAGTTTGGCCGTGGCTTAACGCGAAGTTGAAAAATCTGTCTGGTAAATAATTTGAATACCTTGGGGTACCCGCTTATCTACATTCCTGCCGTTAGACGGAAGGCAGCCACTTCCACGTTGAAATGCACATACCTATAAAGTTGGACGGAGGGATGTCCGCCACCGTAGCTCAGTGGTAGAGCATCGGACGCGTTATTCGAAGGTCGCAGTTTCGGTACGTGCCGGCGGAGTTATCTTTTCGACCCCTTTGCTTTCACATTTACATTGCGATTACTTTTAATGTCATCCCCTATACATTCCTTGGCATTATTGTCCGTTAGTCCTCATTAATGTTCGCGGTAAAGTTAAAAGAGCAATGACATTAACTTTACCCAATGTCGCGTTTTCCTGCGTCAACGTATAGTTATCGGCCCCCCTAGTCACTATTGGCTACTGATAATGCAAGGAAGGGGCGAATCGAAATTGGACACTTTGTGAATTCCAAAGTGTGTTCGGCGAATGCCTGTGCCCATTGAGACGGGGAGTCGGTCAAAATGCAACGCAATGCGCGCGTCTGCCTTGTTGCATGATTGGACACGCTGGGCGCCGCAACACTACGCAAGCAAAGCGCGATCGTTGTAGAGACCGACACGAGGCACGACCGACGTGACCTACGTCCTTTGGCGCGCCCCGGCGGCCACCTGGCACCGTGCCAGGGCACAGACGGAGGGATGGACTAATATATATATATATATATATATATATATATATATATATATATATATATATATATATATATATATATTTATGGAAAAACAGAACAACCCTCGTCATAAAAAAAAGCGAAAAAGATGAACGCAGTCACATGAACCACACCCAAGGAGTACGTAGAAACAGCAATGAAAGATGAGTGAGAAAACATCAAGTCTGAATGGCTGATCCCTCCGTCATAGGACTTGGAATCCCACGAAAGTAAAACGTGTCCTTACAGAGGTAGTTGAATGTTTACTGTACCTTGAAGTCAGACCGATTATACAATGTCTATTGGTGTTTGGCCAACTGACCGCCTAATGTGGATGCAACCACGTTGACTCTTGGTAGTACGGTTTCCTCCCTACGATTAACGTCTTCGATCAATGGTTAAACAAACCCTCGTCATAACTGTAGTACTTACCGGTACAACCGTAATCAGAGAAAGCTGTGTGACACCCATAAGAGCGTCGCTCATTGTACGCAGAACATGGGACTAAGGTTACCATGCCGCCGCATGTTAACGATTTATTAACAACACTGTCAGAATACAGAAAGGCCACGTGCATCATATTTCCCCTGTAGCCAGGCCACAATATTTCTCGGGGCGAGCGTAGGCCGGGGAATGCGTTTTTACTGCCAGGCGAGTCAGGCGCGCGTCGCAGAGCTATTTTTCGGTACAGATGAATGCTATAAGCGAGGCCGACGCTTGGGCTAAGAATACCACATCGTGGTGTGTTAACTTACTGACAAAAAATTGGGCTTCTCCTATTGAAAGCGTGCCGAATGATAGCTTAGCAACCACGCTTTGTAGGAGCGCATCACGGAGACCACAAGTCATGATGCGCTACTCCACTTTACCAGTACCAGAGGGGCGACACGCACCCGCTGACCGAGAGCACAGTGGGAGGAACGTGTGAGATATAAATGGCCGCCTTTGTAAATTCCTTTAGTTTACTCCGTGGGGCAGTGGTTAGCGTGCCCGGCTTCTGTTGACGCCGACTAAGCGGTCGTGAGTTCGACACGTGTTCACGTAACATTTTTTTCTATGCCACCTGATCCAGCGCATTTTTTCGAGTTACTTCAGTGACGGAATTACGCTACTGATATCTTGGTGGACCCCAGCCACGTCCCGCTAAGACAACACTATCAAATAAGTCGTAGTGTGAAAGGTGACATAACAATTTATTATACTTTCTCACTGATTATTAAATTACACACTTTACACACTAAAGTACACACTTTCCAAGGGATATGCCGGCATCTAATGTAATGTCAAATGCAAAGAAATGTTGAGTCACGATTAAGAACTTAAAACGAGCGCTTTCGTTTTAGATAAAGGCGTTTTCATGACCTCATTGGCACCTATATCTGGAAAATCCTTGTAAATATCTTGTGGAACGGGTTAGATTAACGAAATAATTCAGGTGGACACCTCACCTGCTTTGAGCATCAGTTCAGTGTTCCCTTCCTTGCGTGCCGCTTTCGGTAAATACGCAGTCCCATCAACATTACCCACAACCACCTGGTCAAATTTTTATTACGAAAAGAAAGGAAGGAAGTGACAAAGAAAGATGGGAAAAGAAAGAAAGAAAGAAAGAAAGAAAGAAAGGAAGAAAGAAAGAAAGAAGGAAAGAAAGAAAGAAAGAAAGAAAGAAAGAAAGAAAGAAAGAAAGAAAGAAAGAAAGAAAGAAAGAAAGAAAGAAAGAAAGAAAGAAAGGGATCGTGGATGTATTTCTGAAGGAAGAACCGCCTGGCCGGCGCGGAACGCGCAGCACAGTCACAGAAAAGAAAGAAAGAAAGAAAGAAAGAAAGAAAGAAAGAAAGAAAGAAAGAAAGAAAGAAAGAAAGAAAGAAAGAAAGAAAGAAAGAAAGAAAGAAAGAAAGAAAGAAAGAAAGAAAGAAAGAAAGGGATCGTGGATGTATTTCTGAAGGAAGAACCGCCAGGCCTGCGCGGAACGCGCAGCACAGTCACAGCGAAAGCCGTAAAAGAGGCCTTTCTAGAGCCGTTGGGGCAACTACACTCTTGGGGCAACTACAGTAAGTACACTTGCATGGTACTTGAATGGTGCTACGGCATAAAACATCATAATTGTTGTGTAGTGGGGACGACGATGTGGCTGACAACGATGAAGAACTATGCCTGAGGCTTTTTTTATGGGTTGGAGTATTCAACGTCCCACTCGTTACGCAATTCGCATTGTGTGACGCCTGTTTGTTACTTTACTGTTCTAAAACGCTCAATTAAACATGTTGAGGCGACTCCTTACCCGACATGAATCCTGCATAGGGTCATTTGCAGCGGAGCTTCAAGCACCGGCGTAGCTCAGTGGTGGATTACTGGGCTGCCACGCAGCGGACCCGGCTTCCATTCCCATTATGACCTCGGTATTGTTTCTTTATTGAGTTTTTTTAGATGTGAAGCATCTTATGGCGGAGCTTCATCCGGTGTGCGGCGTGACATCCCTTACTGCGCATGCGCAAACCCTTTCAAAAAAAATAAATATAACTTCCTTTCCCCCCTCTCTCTCCTCTAGGCATCCTTCCCCGCGGCAACCACACCCTCACTGCGCATGCGCCTCCCCCCTCTCTCCTCTCGTATGCTTCCCTCTCTCTCCTCTAGGCATTCCTGCCCGCGGCGTCCACACTCCCACTGCACATGCGCGTCCCCTCCTCTCTCTCCTCTCCTACGCTCCCCCTTCTCGCCTCGCGACGCCGACGCAGGCAGCGTCTGCTAGCGAGTTTCTTGGTTGAAAAAACCGGCAGATCCCACGCACCGTGGGAATCGATGTGATGCGAAGCAGCCAGCATGGAGCAAATCATGCTGTACATAATATGCAGGTCATTTACATGATAGGACCTGTCATTTGTGTTCGTCAAACAGTCACGTCGCGCAATACAAATTTTGGTGTATATCAATCTAGCGAACTGAACACAAGCGCACCATGAGCGTGGCATGTAAATGGCATTGTAGATGACATGCATGCCACGATTTTCATGTTACCACCTGCCACTTATATTCGATATATCGTCACATCCCGCAATACCAATTTTGGTGTATATTAAGCTAGCGAATTGGACGCAAGCGCACCACGAGCGTGGCATGTAAGTGGCATTGTAGATGACATGCATGCCAAGATTTATATGTTACCACCTGCCACTTATGTTCGCTTAATTTTTTACCTCGAATCACAGCGAGACGCGAGACCAATCTGCCTCCATTTCGCATGCGTTCGTAATCTCGCGCTCTGCGCATCGTGCAGACGCCATCTGCGTTCCAGCGTTTAAATTGACGGACAATTTGTCAATTCCAAAGTGTGTTCCACGAACGCCAGTGCCCACTGAGACGGGGTCGGTCAGAATGAAACGTGATGCGCGCGTCTCCCTCCTTGCATGATTAGAGACGCTGGGCAATGCGACGTTACGCAAGCAAAGCGCGAGCGCTGTAGAGTCCAACGCGACCGGCGTCCGTTTGCAAGCCCCGGCGCCCACCTGGCACTGTGCCAGGGCACGGCTGGAGGGACGGACGGGCGGACGCGAACACGAGATATTAAAGGCTTTCAACTTAAAATTTGGTGTATATCAAGATGGCGAAACGGCTTCAAGAGTGTCATGAGCGTGGCATGCAAGTCATGTTGCACATGACATGTCATGATTTGCATATTACCACTTGTCATTTATCCTTGTCATACAATCACGTCGCTGAATACCATATTTGGTGTATATCAAGCTAGCGAAACGGCCACGGGAGTACCATGAGTGTGGCATGCAAGTCATGTTGCGCATGACATGTCATGGTTTCCATATTAAAACGTCATTTATGCCCGTCATACAGTCACGTCCCTAAATACGAAGTTTGTTGCATATCAAGCTAGCGAAACACGGGCACGAGAGTGTCATGAGCGTGCCATGCAAGTCATGTTGCACATGACATGTCACGATTTCCGTATTACCACTTGGCAATTATGTTCGTCATACAGTCACGTCAGTCAATAGCAAATTTGGTGTATATCAAGCTAGCGAAACGGCCGTCAGCGCGCCAAGAGCGTGGCATGTAAATCATGTTGTATATGACATGCAGGTCATGATTTTCATATTACCACCTGTCATTTATGCTAGTCATACACTCACGTACCTCAATACCAAACTTGGTGTATATTAAGCTAGCAAAACGGCCACGAGAGTGTCATGAGCGTGGCATGCAAGTCATGTTGCACATGACATGTCATGATTTCCATAATACCACTTGGCATTTATGTTCGTCATACAGTCACGTCACGCAATACCAAATTTGGTGTATATCAAGCTAGCGAAACGGCCGCGAGCGCGCCATGAGCGTGGCATGTAAATCACACTTTTCATGACAAGTTATTCATGATTTTCATGATATGACCAGCCATTTATGTTCGTCATACAGTCATGTTATGCCATACCAAATTTGGTATAAATCCCATTAACGATACGGCCAGGAGAGCACGAAGTCGTAGGCGGCTAGATAGATAGATAGATAGATAGATAGATAGATAGATAGATAGATACGCTCAAAGTCGCCGAAGTTCGCTAAGAAATGCTTCGCATTTAAAAACCGACTGCTCGCGCTGCACAACCGTTCACTGGCCACTCCGTATATATGGCAATGGATTTCGACCTGCAAGGTGGTGCCGGTGGGATATTTCTCCTGTGCGCTGTTGAACAATGAAAATTCGCAGCGTGCGCGTTAACTAAAAGCGGGCTGCGGGTCTCTGTGCCCAGTCGGAGTATTCTGTCTCTCATTGCCCATTAGCAGCGATTGATATGTTCCAGTAGGAAACACCGCTCCATCACTGCGTGCTTTGCGCCTCCCCAGTTTTCTCTAGTGCGCAACGCTGCGATGAGCGCCAGCGTCAACGCCGCCGCCAGTGTAAGCGTTAGCGCCCGCTGCTTCACATCTACACCTGGTTCCCTTTAGCGGGAGATGGTGTAATTTTTCTTATTGCGAGCGATAGTGGTTACGGCCACCGGCGGCGGCGGCGGCGGACTACTACGGCGCCAGAAACAGCCCTTGTGATCACATAACAGCTTTCGCTGTAAAAAGCCGGCCCTCATGGAACGCGCATCGGCGTGGCTCCCATACGCAGTCCGCATCTAGCAATGAAGGATCATTTAGCGAAGGGTGTTTCACCTCTACAAACGTGAAACCTGGCAAAGAGGCGATGCATGCATTGTGCGCCGGTGTTTCCCACATGAAAATATTTATTCTTTTCTGCTTGACACACCACCGGTCCACTAAAGCACTATCAGTTTGCAGATATGTTTCAAGGAATAGTGTTTCAAATAGATGACTGTACCATAGAGACGCACGTTTGTGTCTCTAGTTTTTAGATCAGAAACTTGACCGCCTTGGCAAACTTCATCGGGTATTCTAACACCACTGCTAAGACAAACGGAATGTTTTAGACAGTAACGAAACTTGAAGTCATAACGAAACGAAGAAGTCATAATTATACATGCAACTCAACGAGTGCGAACCTAATGAGCAAAATATCATTAAGACAAATGTAGGCACGCTCAAATGGTATCTAGCTACGCTACTGTCAACAACTCACTCATGGTGTGATCATTTTTATGGTTGATAAAGGAAGCCTAAGAGACCTGAAAAATGACACGTGACTAAATTCAAGCGCGCATCAAGAAGCGGCGCCCTCAAACAGGCTCTTGGTGAGGAAGCCAGCATCAAGAAAAAGAATACGCAGAAAAAATACGATTCGCCCTATCTGCCACTCCCCAGCCGAAGAAACCCGTCGCTGTGGTCTTGCAGAGTGGGCAGTAATGAGAACAGATACCCGGCTGCATCATCGAGGACAACAGTCAGTCATGAGATTCAATAATGATAGTGGCGCACAATCGAGCCGAAGGACTGCATGGAAAAAATTGAAGCACACTTTGTACATTCCAAAGTGTGTACGGCGAAAGCGTGTGGCCATTCGACTGACTACGCCATGTCTTTTTTCCTTTACACTCTTAATGGGATAACCCACAAACAGAATGTGTGCGTGTTTTTTTGTAGTTTTTGACGGCGAATCGCAGCGAGACGCGAGGCCAATCTTCGTCCGCTCGCATGCGTTCGTATTTTGTCGCGCTTTGCGCATCGCGCAAACGCCATCATCGTTCCAGCGCTTACATTGACGGACCCATTGTAAATTCCAAAGTGTGTTCCGCGAACGCCAGTGTCCATTGAGACGGCGTCGGTTAGAATGATTCCAAACGCCGGGCACACCGACGCTACGCAAGCAAAGCGCGAGCGCTGTAGAGGCCGACGAGACCGGCGTCCGTTTGCGCACCCCGGCGACCACCTGGCTCCGTGCCAGGGCTCGGACGGACAGACGGCACGGATGGACGGACGGACATGGATGGACGGACACACGGACGGACGGTCAGACCCAGACGCACGGACGGACGGACGGACGGACGGACGGACACAGCCGGATGGACGGACAGACACGGACAGACGGACGTGAGCATGAGACATTAAAGGAAAATTTCGACGCACGTTGTTGGCTCTCATCCCGTACCCTCGCCGAAGTGCGCAACGCTGTCTCTGGCAACGGACAACAGGCAAAGCGTTTGCTTCCGGTAAGCTCGGTTGAGGGGGGTGCTTTCTTTTGCAGGTAGGAGCGTAGTCACGTGGTGTTTTTCACATTTCGCAGGCTTTCTTAATCAATCCGGAAAAATAAGCGCGTAATATGTACTCCATTGAAAATAGTGCAATTAAGTGTCATTTGACCATGCCTGCGTATGACTGGACATTTTGATAATTAGGGTGAGTTCTTGTGGAGTTAGAAGTCTATTGAGGACTAATCAATGAAACCTCATTAATAACACACTGTAGTGGCTAATCCGGTGCACTGGGAACAATATGTAGTATGTGTTTTCACGCACCTCCGTTCCTCTGTTTTCAAATTGTGCTGCGTGATAGTTGGGACACCCTGCGTATGCGTACATTCGTGTAAAGAAAGGGTATAATACTTACAACCGATCTATGCGAGCTCCGTAAGCAGAGTGTCCTCTTAATGTATTCCTTTGCCACCCCTTCCTCGTTCCAGAACTCGTGTCCCAAATGTGCCACGTCGAATCCGTGCATAAGCTCGTGGCCTATTACCTGCAATAAGAACGTGCCAGAGGTAATGAAAAGTCGCACTTTTGCGTAATGCCTAATGTACCAGTGGAGCAGAAACATAGGATTGATGTTAGAGAGGGCAACAAATCTAGAATGCTCTATACTGTGCAGACAATACCGTGTGACAAGCGACATACACATTTAAAAAAATTAAGGTGATCCTTCGCTTCATTAAGGGAGAAACGGCGATGTCCCCAATCTTCGTCTTTAAATGGGGCCTCCCCTAGGTCACCCAAGAGCGCGGCGCAATGTCCGCCACATACATTGACTTAATAGGGAGGGGGGGCGCTGCAATGAATCTTAACACCCCCCTCCCCCTGAAGGGGAAACCCTTGCGCACGCTTATGGTCATCAAGTGAGGTGTACTCACATGAAGTAGAAGAGGCTTGATGCCTTATATTGGAAGAAATGAGTGCTTACCGTTCCAAGACCACCGTAGTCCTGTGCGGCTGGCCCGTACTCATAATAAAATGGATGTTGAATTATGCCTGCCGGTATTACAATGGTATTGTCCCACATGTAATATGCATTGACTTCTTCCTCATCGAATAGCCTATTTCTCTGGTCTTTCCACCGATAGTGAGTGTTAAGACGGCGACCTTCTATCCATGAGGGAAACAGTCGGTTGAGTGGTACATTCGGAAGAGGTCCTGCGTTATGCGATTGACAACACATTATCACGCGCCAAACTTCTTTATTGCTGTACAGATGCTTCACGAACGAAAGCCTGCGAGTAGTTTGACAGAGCATTAAACATCGCATGCGTGGGCTGAAACAAACCAGTTTGACCCTGTCGTACCTATAGCACCTAAATTACCAATCAAATATTAAGGCGAAAGCGTTAGGTGCCTAATGAAACGCGAAAAGTCAACGACGGCGGTGTAAGCACGAATGATGCCAGGAATCACCATCATGTGATAACTTCCACTACGACGTCATGACTATGTCACGATCTAACTAGCACCCTGTAGAAGAACAAAGTGAACAGGGGTGTGTCATGTTAATAAGCAGTAGCTTTAACAGCAGTTACTCAATGCATACGGCGTTTGTATTCCGAACACCATTGAAGGGCGTTCCACAGCCCGTGAGACTGGTCACACCTTGACAGAAATAAATCGAATATATACGCTAGTTCCAATACTGTGAAATTAATGGAACAGGTAATGTCGTGTAATTTACAACCTTCTCTTGCAGCCTTTCTATGTGGCGCCGTTGTAGCTTTCAGACAATACTTACAGTGTTCTCTCGGCTAAAATTTCAATTGTGCGCAGCGCCAAATTGGGTTCTTTTTTCGGATTTTTTTTAGAAAGTGCTTACTCTGTTTTCGTGCGATAGATTGCACAAAAGTGAACTTTGGAGCTCGAAAAACGTGAGGAGCAAAGTTGCGGAGGTTATATCCAAACGTTTTTTGTTGCGTGTAAAGTGTGGCTATACGGGAGTGCCGTGTTTTATGACGGCTCATTATGGAGTACTAAAACACTACCGATTGACGTAATGCATATTGCGACATTCGAGGGAATCTTCACGCGTGATTTCCTTCGAGTTATGCTTTCGCGCATATCATCGGTTCGATGTTTCATTGCATATCTATTGTTACCTGGCTTGACGTTTCACTAAACATAAGCTACTTCACTGCAGCAGTAAAAAACCGTTCCTTTTACTGCAGACCCATATTTCTGGTGCACGGCCGGCGAGCCATTATTTACGTGAAAATAAACGGCGCACACTACGCGAAGCAACGCTCTGATAGCGGCCTGTTCAATGTTGGTGCATCACTATCTCATTGATTGCTTTGCTATCGCATTGCTTAGACAGATTCCTTTGCTATCTCTTCGCCACCCCATTGATTTGACAACGGGAGTAGTTTTCGTTTTTTTTTTACGAGACAGCTGTTGAAAACTGTGTAGAAGACGAGTAGTGACGCCATCATCATCATCGACATCAGATCGCTGTTCTAATAAAGAAGAGGTCATCGGGGGGCTTCATCATGGGCACGGCGGCTTGTCCTTTTCTCGACATTTTGGTGCCGAAGACGACAGCTCCAGACCTAACAATGTCACCGCCACCATCCGTGCAGGTGTACCTGGTGGAAGAGACTTGTACGAGGGAAAAGCAAGAAGCATTTGGAAATCGAAAAGGCGATCCACCACATCTTGACGATGAGTGCATGCCGAAGACAGAATCAGATTTTATGCAGCCCTCACTTTCGCGCATACATGTGAAGAAATCAAAGCCAATTCATCAAGTGAAAAGAAATGAAAGAAAGAAAGGAACGGCCATGACGACACAAAAGCAAGCTCCTTGTACTGCTCAAAGCTTCTGCTCTTCGAGAAAGCTGCAGAAGTGAAGACAATGTGTGTAGTACAGCCTATTTCGGCGAAGTTGCGAAATGCCCAGACAGCGTCACAGCGGCGAATGGGACAGACCAGACGAAGGCGTAGGCAAGAAGGCTGATGCTTACAAGTTTAATGCAGCCAGGAAGAGAAAGCCAAGGAAAAGGTTCCTCAGAAATTGCTGCACGAGCTCCTTGTGGAAGAGTCTTCTGTGCGAGTTTTAATATCAAGGAAACCTGCTCAGCAACAGCGCAAGTACATCAATGCAACGCGTTCTATAGCACGAGCCTGGCACAAGCGTCGAAAGCATCGCTAGAAGTTCAAGTGCAGGAGACGACCCGGATGGCACCACCAGGACTGACTTGGAACTCAAATACTGGCGAATATTGTGTACTAACACGGGCGCGTGTTTAGTGTTATTCAGCGCCATGCGCCACTGTGGGGGGGCGCGGAGGGTGTTGAAAACTGTGTAGAAGACGAGGAATGACGCCATCATCATCATTGAGATCAGATCGCTGTTCGAATAAAAAAGAGGTCATCGGGGGGGGCTTCATCATGGGGACGGCGGCTTGTCCTTTTCTGAACAACAGCTGTTACACTCGAGGTTTGCAGAATCTCGTAGACAGAATATTATCATCATCGCGAACCGGCACGTACTCTCCCATCTCACTTCTTCCGCTTCTGCTTCGCACCTACAACACGTGTGCCGATTCGCCCGACGTGGGATTCAATTCTTACAGGTCAAAGAACGAGTATTGAACCAGAAAAAAAAAGAGAAGAAAGAAAGAAAGAAAGAAAGAAAGAAAGAAAGAAAGAAAGAAAGAAAGAAAGAAAGACAAAAAGACGGAAGAAGAAAGAGAGAGAAAGAGGAAGAGAGAATTTTTCGGTGACCAAAATTTCTTGGCAAGGACAGACTAGAAAACCGCGTACCCACGATCCGAAGGCCAGCGTGGTAATCCGGCTATCCGTGCACGCTAGCAAAGCATAGCATCACGGCTGCGCACGCTAGCAAAGCATATCACGGCTGGGCAAAGATACTTTGAAATTGTATCGCGATAGAACACAAGATGAGTATTTACCATACAAATAATAATAATAATAATATCTGGGGTTTTACGTACCAAAACCACGATATGATTATGAGCGACGTCGTAGTGGAGGGCTCCGGAAATTTCGACCATCTATTGTTCTTTACCGTGCTCTGACATCGCACAGTACTCGGGCCTCTACCATTTCGCCCCCCATCGAAATGCGACTGCCGCAGCCGGGATCGAACTCGCGACCTTCGGGTCAGCAGCCGAGCACCATAACCGCTACGCCACCGCGGCGGACTATTTACGATACAGATACAAAATGTTGACGGGAAATTTGAGCGCAACGAACAACAATCACAAGAGCGAGACAACAGGACAAGCGCTTGTCCTGTTGTCTCGCTCTTGTGATTGTTGTTCTTTGCGCTCAAATTTCCCGTCAAAATATGCACCATCTCGCCCAATTTCAAGTTTTGTTAAAAGATACAAAATCCTTTCTGAAATATTGTATCCGATACTACACTTCCCAAATGTGTATTAAGATACTTCAATACATGCGTTATTTTTTGATTATCGGGATATCTTGTGAAACAGCAAAGGCCTATGTGAAAAATGCTTCTTTGAAGATTTCTGAACTGCTACCACCTTTCTTTCATTTTAACGAGATACCTGTTAGTATCCGAAAAGATTGGTCTTTCTTGCTCAAAATTTATTAGTTTCATTCAGGAAAAAAACATATTGGGCTTGCCGTGGCTGCTTGACATGGCGACTCTTTATACGCTGACCTGTCAAGTTCTCGCTTATCAATTTTGTAATTGATGGCTGTGCTGCTCTAGGTCCGGACCAGGAAGCGGTCAGCCATCTACTGACAAGAACGTCCACATTGCACACTTTTAAATACAGGTATACTAGGATATGAATATGTGCACCTACAGTAAGAGTTACCGAGTTTAGAGTGTAGCCTCAAGCAGTGTCTTAAGGAGGTGGGATGCTATAGAAGACTGTGTAATATTCAATATGATTGCCCATTATGGAACCCCAGATCGTGGAATTTATCTCGGTACCCGAGCTCAACCTGTCTCATTGCCTGAGCCGCCTTGACACATTCCACTGCGTAAACCAAATAAGATAAGTTTACAAAACCACTTCAAGAATCATTTAATAACACTGTCAATTTACCGAACGTTGCCAACGTATTGACGCTCCCTGGTCTTTCTACAACGTGCTCAAAGGTGTAGTGAAACAATGGAAACCACGGAATGCCGGCCATGAATGCCGGAAACCATGGAAGGAGTCGTCGACGGTGAAGATACCACACTGCTGGCCCATTATTGTTGCTTCCATTAGCAGGACCGAAGTTTCTTGGATCACAAGTGAAGACAATTTTTCACAAATTTTCGCTAAAAGAACAGATACTGGAACAGGGTCAAAACTTCCGGAGCGCTCCACTACGGTGTGCCTGATATGTTTTGGTATTGGCATGTAAAACCCCACATGTTATTATTAACCGCCGCCTGAGCAAAGTACTAACAAGGATGAACACCCCTTTGTGCAAATATAATACGCCTCAGATTTGTTATCAAATGCAAACTGTTTACCACGACGTATCTACAGGCATGGTGCTAACTCTATGCTGGTGGAAGGGTTTGGACTAAGTCATTGCACAATGTTAGAAAGCTCAAATCCCGTAGGACGAAATTCGGCTGTGGGATATAGCGGCTGCGAAGCACTCTAGTTCAATAAGGCAGCCGCTTTCCAAAGCACACACGTCGGCATTTAAGCCGGCCGCGTCGTAACGCGACGTCACGTGTTATTGCAATCCGCGCAAGTCGGCCATGTCACGAGCAACGTAGCTAGTCAAAACGTAGGCGACAGAAGTGCACACGACGTGTAAGCATAACACCCTGTAATGCACCTGTGCCCTAAACGTTCGTGCCATCGTCAAAAACGCTGATGAAGGCTGCTGTGGGCAAAGCGTGTGATGTTCTTTGGCATAATCCTGATGGTAGTTGTGTCGGTGGATTAAAACAGCGTAGGTTGTTCGACTGGGTTGCCCTCTACGGCAGCTGTTGGAATCTTTGTGCGCCAGTCACTTGCAAAATATATGTGCGAAACGAAGAAACGTTTGCCAAGCGTCGTTTTTCCCTCGAAGCATACACAGGTCATAATACAAAAAACCGGCAGATCCCACGCACTGTGGGAATCGATATGATGCGAAGCAGCCAGCAGGGAGTAAATCATGTACATAATATGCATGTCATTATTTACGTCCCTATTGAAAATCCTTGGTTGGTGGATACTGGAATCGTTGCTGGATATGGTGGAAACAATAGTGGATGTGGTGGAAATAATAGTGGATAAGCTGGAAGCTTTGGTGGTCATAATGGCTGATGATGGCGAGAGTGGAAAAAATGGTGGCAGATGGTGGTGGTGGTGGTGGCGAGCCAATGGTGGTGACAGTGGAAAATGCTGGCTGATGGTGGCGATGCAAAATATGTTTTGGTGGATGGCTTGGTGAACAAGCTGCATGACGGTGGCATAGTGGAAACACGGTGGATGATGGTGGCATGATGGAAATGCACGTGGCACAGTACGTGAAATCACTGTTATTTTCAACGTTTCCCCCTCGAATGTGTAGACAAATGTGATTGCAGTCCCAATAAGCTAGCGCCGATCATTATGCTTTCTAGCACACTTTTTTTTTATTCATGCGGTGTCAATACCGTCTCAATATTTGTGGAGCGCAGGATCCGTGAATGTTTACATGTTTATCGCGTACCTATATGAGTTTGACAACCGTGATGTGGTGCTGTATTGTGATGTTTACGTGTCTACAGGTATCGGTGTGAACAGCGACGGTAAATGTGTTACATCGCCGCGCAATTGTAGAAGTAAATTACACTTTTCAAAATACAACGGGTTGACCAGAAAACAGCCGCCACTTGATATCGCCACGCTAGAAACGCAGCTCTGGAAATTCTTGCACTCATTACCTCAGCTGCACTTTAAGGTAACAGCGAAACTGCGTGCGAAGCTAAAATGCACAATCTTTTACGTTCGGCATGCGTCGATATAAGCCGCACCAAGTATGACTTCCACCATCCTATTCTACCGCCATGATTTCCACCAAAGTTTAGGCCTAGCGTACCGACCGAGTCCGTCTACGTGTCATCGGCGCTTCCTAGGTTTCAGGATACACGATTCCGACGAGTAGGAATGACTTTTCCAGCTCATCTGTGACATCGGTTAACCTAAATGAAGCGTTTTTTCTTGCGTAAGGCGTCCGCACAAGAAGCGATGAACATAGATGCGACGCGCTTCCAGCAAACGCCTCCGGTCACCGAAAGCCGCTGGTCACACTCGCCGGCACTTCTCTGGCTCGTATGCGAGAACACATATTTGTGAATTCGTACGCCTTACTGAACTAACATGGTGACATATATTTCCCGCGCACTGCATTCTTTTTTGGCCTAGCGGTTATGTAGTTGTACTTAACGATAGTTACACAGATCAGTGCGCTGGCACGGCCGCGCTGGTTGCGCGAAAAAACATCATAGTTTTCAATCAACTGTACGCGCGTATTTATCGAACGAGCTTAGAGTCGACACGAAGCCTCTGCACATGATTCCCTTTCGAACGAACGAGAAACGGATATATTAATCTAGGCAGTAACAGCCGGTTGATATGTAAATATGTACTTTTTAGTTATGTTTTGAATTGTAACAGAAATTTAGTGCTGTTGCCATTATCGACATGCCATTCCTTACTGGCAACTGTTTTCTTATGTTTAATAAGTATGCAAATTTTAGTAGGAGGGGAAGATGGTGTCTCTCTCAAGTATGCGACAACAACGCTGAAGTTAAACGGTGTGGTAATGTTGACTAGTCCGTTCTGCGTCCCTCAAAACAAGTTTCAGCGTGGCCTAGTGGTAAAGTGCTTGGCTCAGGAACCGAAGGTGCCACGTTCGACTCCTCGTGGCGACAGGCTTTTTTTAAGCGTTTTTTTTTGGTCTCCGGCTTCCTTCGTTGTGTTCTATGCAATTATTTAGGTATGGCAGCTAGGGACGATGGACCTGATGGTTTAGAGCCGTTTTGCGCTCCCTTCGTTTCCAGCATCCATCACCGCCAGCATACACCATATGCCACCGTATTCCAGCACCATAATCCACCATAATGATGGATGGTGGAATCCACCATTCCCATGGTGGACAGATTTTCAATAGGGGTGTTAGGACCTGTCATTTGTGTTCTTCATACAGTCACGTCCCGCAATACAAATTTTGACGTATATCAAGCTAGCGAAGTGGACGCAAGCGCACCATGAACGTGGCATGTAAATGGCATTGTAGATGACATGCTTGCCAAGATTTTCGTGTTACCACCTGCCACTTATGTTCGCTTAATTTCTTACCTCGAATCGCACCGAGACGCGAGACCAATCTGCCACCGTTTCGCATGCGTTCGTATCCTCGCGCTCTTCGCACCATGCAGACGCCATCCGCGTTCCAGCGTTTAAATTGACGGACACTTTGTCAATTCCAAAGTGTGTTCCTCCAACGCCTGTACCCACTGAGACGGGGTCGGTAAGAATGGAACGTGATGCGCGCGTATCCTGCCTTGCATGATTAGAAACGCTGGGCCCAGCGACGCTACGCAAGCAAAGCGCGAGCGCTGTAGAGTCCAACGCGACCGGCGTCCGTTTGCGCGCCCCGGCGCCCACTGGGCACCGTGGCAGGGCACGGCTGGTGGGACGGATGGGCGACCGGACGGGCGGACGTGAGCATGAGACATTAAAGGCCTTCACCTTAAAAATTTCGTGTATATGAAGCTGGCGAAACAGCCACGAGAGTGTCATGAGCGTGGCATGCAAGTCATGTCACTCATGACATGTCATGATTTCCATATGACCACTTGGCATTTATGTTCGTCATACAGTCACATGACGCAATACCAAATTTGGTGTATATCAAGCTAGCGAAACGGCCACGGGAGTGCCATGAGCGTAACATGCAAGTCATGTTTCACATGACACGTCATGCTTTCCATATTACCACTTGTCATTTATGCTCGTCATACAGTCACGTCCCTCAATACCAAACTTTGGTGTATATTATGCTAGCGAAACGACCCCGAGAGCGTCATGAGCGTGGCATGCAAGTCATGTTGCACATGACATGTCATGATTTCCATATTACCACTTGGGATTTATGATCGTCATACAGTCACGTCACGCAATACCAAATTTGGTGTGTATCAGGCTAGCGAAACGGCCGTCAGCGCGCCATGAGCGTGGCATGTAAATCATGTTGTACATGACATGCAGGTCATGATTTTCATATTACCACCTGTCATTTATGTTGGTCATGCAGAAATGTCGCATCATACCAATTTTTGGATATATCAAATTATGTAAACTGCCTCAGGAGCACTATGGCCATGGCGTGTAAATCATACTTTTCATGACAAGTTATTCATGATTTTCATGATATGACCAGTCATTCATGTTAGTCATACAGTCATGTTATGCCGTACCAAATTTGGTATAAATCCCATGAACGATATGGCCAGGAGAGCGCAAAGTCGTAGGCGGCTAGATAGATAGATAGATAGATAGATAGATAGATAGATAGATAGATAGATAGATAGATAGATAGATAGATAGATAGATAGATAGATAGATAGATAGATAGATAGATAGATACGCTCAAAGTCGCCGAAGTTCGCTAAGAAATGCTTCGCATTTAAAAAGTACGTAGTGGGAATGAATACATGCCACGGCTATGCGACAAATTCTCCTCTTTTCAGGACGAGCGGAAGTCTTTTACAGATACGTAATGGTTGTGCATCATATTAAGTGAAGTGTTATTGCCAGGATCTCATTGACTTCTTTTAGAGCTTTGCAGTTTAAATCAATAGCAGCTGCGGCATATCAGCTTGCCATAACGTGATGTGAGTCCCATTTGGATTTTCTTCACTTCCAAGACAAGTAAGCCCGGATGCGGTGCCATAATAGCGGAAGATGGTCAGCAAAGTCTTCAAGAAGTCTTTGCTGAGTTGGTGGAATAGACGCCGATTTCAGCGGAGTCGTCAGCGTGGCCCACTATTTCTAGCGAAGTAGCGTAGCGCAACAAAAAAGTACAATGCGCGACGTGGGAAAAAACGAGACCGCCATCATTTTTTGTCAGAAGAGCACGAACACTAAATTTTCTTGCATCCAGCGTCCACGTTCATGTCCCGTAGACTAAAACGCGTTCTTCGGCCAGTTGGTGCATCGTCTAATAAATATACTACGCACAAAGGAACCAGGCCAAGAAACGACAGGACTGGTGCTAACTAACAGTTGTTAGTTGGCACCAGTCCTGTCGTTTCTTGTCCTTCTTTGTGCCTTCTCCCGTAGGTTGCATAATATTGCAACCCAGAGTGTCTCCCCCGGTGATATAGCTCACAGTTTATTACAGTCCTATATATGCTGACTTATCAGACCACGACTTAGTGTATGGCTAGCAAACGTTTGAAAGCTGCCTTTCACTGGATTCTTAGTTTGTGTTTTTTATTTATGGTATAAGAAAATGATTTTTACAATACCGCCCCGTGAACAAGTCTCAAGAATTTCTTTCTTCACACATGGCTGCGAGTTCTGCTGAGCTCGCAGTATGCGGCGCCTATATATGCACAGTTCAAATTAATTAGATGTTCCTTTTATGAAAACATCGTTGTGGACAATTAATTCCAATTAAACCACAGCTAAAACTCAATAACGAGCATGGTTATCAGGTATTCTACTGTGCGACGTTCTATACATTTGAAATCTCAGTCTACTAAATGTCTAAATTGAAACTCAAAAGAAATATATGCTGCTATAACATTTCTCAGCGCACGAAAGCTTCACTAGGTTTTTTCAGCTTCGTTCACAATGGTTCGCTGGCGAAACATTCCTCAAAGACTGTTCATCATGCTATTAAAGAAAACATGTGTCGACATCACAATATAACAGAACCAACCCCAAATTTGAGGTGAATATTCCTGGCTCATATTATCAATCCAACCTTTGCTAAAAAATAAATCAGGTATGTATAATCTCGAACTCTGACGACGCCACGCTCGACAGAATTATTCTGCCGCCAGTATATAAACAATTCTTTCAATATTAGGCATAATGTGGGGGTTTGCGTCTAAGCTATAAGTGATGCTTACTTTTGGCTACTAAGACCATATATACTTCTTTACAGACGAGTTAAATAATGTCCGTTGCGCTTATCTTATGCCTTCTATACAAGGAGATAAAAGTGAGCCATTCTCACGAAACTGCAGGTTAGCAATCATTGGCCCTTGAGCTTCAAGAAAACTCGGTGCACTGATCTCTGTTTGCTACAGCAGAGAATTGTTCTCGTGAGCAATATGAATTGGAGTACCGCATTCATGTTTTACAAATATTGCGTTTAATGCACTGATATGAATTCCAGGCCCCGAATTGGCCACAGATACCTTTCCGCTTGATCATTTAGTGTCATGAACACTTTTGTGCTTGCGAACTGTATTTAGCCACGATGTCCTTTAAATGCGAATATCTGGGTCCCATCTCATATAACTCACGACTAATAATTTATTTCTTGGGGTGTAACGTTCACAATCTTGTCCTCTAAAACGTGGAAATACTGACCGTAAAATTTTTCGACGAACCGTGCGTCTAGTCGATTGCCTGGACTTCCTGCTTGGACCTTAATTCTGAGCAGCTGGTTCATCAAATGTTCTCGAATACTGTCGGTGAGCCAGCTGGACGAGTTCAGGGCCTTCCAGAAGGCACTCTGGATTCGGAACGCCATGCGCCTCACATCCGTAATTATGCTAGATGTAGCCACTGTTGAGCAGGAAAAAATTGCAAGGACATCATGTCAGCTTAATTTTCATTGAAAAAAGCCGTACAAATGTGAATGAAGTTGAGCCGATTAACGATAAGACGAACAGCGTTCAAGAAAACGTTAAAACTGCAGAGGGACGGTACCCATTTGGTTGCAGATGGTGTTGGTATTGTCTTTATTGTACTACAGTGAGATATGACAGACGAATTATAGTGAGTAAATATTTGTGATAACTACATTTTATATTATAGCGACGAGTAACCCTAAAGTGGGGTATTCATTGCGACGCTATCTACTCGATCTGCCTCTACAGCGCATTCGTCATAAACACCGGTGACTCTTGAGGACCTTGAATTGAGGCGTTGCGTGAGCTATCGGTAAACCAGCGTCCATTAAACGCCTTTACAAGCGGTGGAATGTGCCAATGCCTAGCTTACACTGGACTTTCCATCCCGTAGTATCCATTCATGCATGCCTCAAGATGTACCTCAGCAGCTGTCCCAGCAAACACTTCCTACCCCGTCTTTCATGCACCCTGGCCCCATCGCCATAAGGATTCTCCTGTTTTCAGTCGCACAGACGACAATGACGTGGAGCACAGGCTGTGGATGTACAAGCGTGTAAGCATTCTCCGCCGGTGAAATAATGTCGCGAAGTTGAGTCACGTGCTCTGTTACCTCGCTGCTGTGGCCAGTCTCTGGTACACCAACCACGACGCGGAAATTCCGATATGGGCCCCGTTGAAGGCCTACTGAGTTGCTACGTTTGGTGGCCCTGCTGTGCGAAAGTTGCTCTCGAATTTGTGCTTTCGGTAGTGCCCTCGGCAGCCGGGAGAATGATTCACTAGCTATATTGAAACATCCTACACTTGTGTAAGCGAGCTGACGCGACGATGTCCCAATCCAGCGAGATGAAAATGTTATGAAAGACAAAGAACACAGCCTTCGACATGATCCTTGCTAAGAAACCAGTCCGCGGCAGGAATTATTAATGAGCAACGTGGAGCTACGCAGGCAGCGCTCGTTCGGTCGTTGGTGGTTTGGTCGCCATCTCCGACTAGTGCACACTGCTTGAGGAAACAAACTCCTTCACACGGGAGAAGGTTGCAGGCTAACTCTCCTTGGTTTGTTCGGCTCATTCATCGTATGCAATACAGCCTTGTTCGACCTTCGCGCCTCAGCTTCGCCACGCGATGGAGCAAGAAAGCGCCGGGAGGTTTCCAGACAGACACCTACACATTCCCACGCCTCAGCCATCGAGACGATGAAGTCCATCCACCACCCTGAAGGTTCCGACTCCAGAACCGCTCCTCTACGCAGAAGCCGTCGCCAGGCCGAACCCACCCTCTCCTGGTAAACCTCACAGTTATACATGCGCCTTGGCTAGGTTCCGTCTGCAGCGCACCATGCAGCCCTTCCACAAGCCACGTCATGACGCGCGTCAGTCGATGTGGAGAGGAAGCGTTAACCTAACCCGGTGCCTCACTTTGGACAACCGGCCTGTGTACTTTGCCTGTGGCTACTCCGGTCACGTAGGACGTTACTGTAATCGTGGGCAGCCAACCTGCACCGCGTGACAAGCCGCCCGATATGTCCTTGTTACGGGCTACCTTACGCTATGTCAGAAACATAACACCCGCCGCCGAACACCCGCCGTTCTCCGTCTGCACGTTCATCCCTGCCTTTCCTCTCTCTCGTTTTCCTTCCTTTTCCTTCATCGCTGAATATCTCCGTTACCACCTTGTCCCGTCACTAGGAATTAGGTAAGGTGATAGTCGCGGTGCAAGGAGCAAGCACTGCGACCGCGTGGAAATGTGCAGCTCCTCGTCGCCGGCCGCCCAACGGGATAGAAATGTTTTCGATGGTGTCCGCGCATCTGCATTCGTAAAGACAGAAGCCGCCCCATGTGTTGTAAACGCCACATTTTCCCACTTACTTGGAGAAGTCACGCCATCACTTTCCAGTGTGTCTCTCCGCCTAGCCGGTACTCAGCATATTCACCCCTTAGCGCCTTGTACTGCCCGTGTCGCCATTGAGCGCCTTGTCTACGTCATTGAGTCCATCCTCCAGCCATCCTGTTCTTAGGATGTCAACCTTGGCTGGGGCTTTCTCTCGTGCTGCATTGCCGTTATCGACTGCACATGGGTCGAAATAGAACTACTGCCACTCTTGAAAAAACTAATACAAAGCACACGCACAAACGTGCCTGTGCAACCCTCCATTTATGGTTTTGGCAACTATCGATACTTCCTCGCATTCCAGGGGGACTCACCAGGTTCCTCCGAACTCGTCAATGGTAGTAGCTATGTGCTGTAAATGCCCCTCTGACGGCACTGCATTACTTTCACCGTCTGACCTGTCTCACGTACGCAAGGGTCTGTTGCTACCTTTTGCGATTGTGGGCACAACAATCCGAACTACCGCAATTTGCGTTTGCAACCCAGGTCTGTACCGTCTCACGCTGCTAAGAGAAGAATGGAATGGCACCGGGGAAGCCATCGTCGACGTGCAAGTTATTCCCGCGACATTTGAGCGCACGATGGCAACCGTTTTGCGAGCCTTGAATTGACACACATGCTTGTGCTATCTTGACGACGCCGTTGTTTTCGCTTGCGACTTCACCACGCCACTCGACAAACTATGGAGTGTTTAGATGTACTTATCAAATGCCCTTATTCAACAAAATTTAAAGAAGTGCCGACTTGATGCACGGCAGCTCGCAATATTTGGGTATGGCGTATCCTCGGGTGGAAATATCCCCAGCACTGCCAAACACCAGGCCGTTGCTTAACTTCGTCAGTCAACCTGTATGAAAGAGATACAGTTTAATTGAACTGTGCTCGTACTTCAGCAGCATCATTTTCAATTTCGCGACCACGATTTTCTGCGTGACAAAACTCTTTGGCACCAACGGGCGCCTCGCCACGTGGTCACCATAGTGCGACGAGGCGTCCACGAATCTCCGTCGCTTGCTGACGTCTCCGCCAATTTTTTTATCATGACGACCCCACGGCTGCCGCAGCGGTGCACCCAGATCTTAGCGGTGTTGGGCTTGGCAGTGTCCTTGCACAGCGCAAACCAAGATATCCTGAAAATATCGTTGACTATACAAGTCGAACGCTCACCAAAGCCTAGAGTGACCGAAACGGAAAGTTTCGCGATCATCTAGGCTCTTATCAATTTTAGATTTATGTTGCCGCCCATTTGATGTCACGTGGCAACACGCGCTTTGTTAGCTGTCAGCGTTAAATGATACCTGCGACCGCCTTGCACGTTGGACACTTCCCCTGCTGCACGCGTGCTGAAGGGCAGTGAACGACAACATTCGGACGCTGACGCATTCTCAGGCTCTCCCTTGTCTGATAAGAATGCCCACTGCCCAGCCTCTCGCCTTACTCTTGCATTCATCCAAGTTGACACCATGGTCTCCGAGCAGTGTAAGGATCCCAAGATCGCCTGGGTTCCATCGACACTACCAACAACTCGCGCCATGCGCCGTCAAGCGAGACAATTCGGCATTTGCGATGACCTCCTCTATCGACGCAATCAGAGCTCCGATGGCTGCCAGTGGTTCTTAGTACACCGCAGCCTGTGTTTTCAAATAGGGGCTGCTTTCCATGTCGATACGTAGTGTGCCCTTCTTGGTATTTTCTAGGCTTACAAGCGGCTTCAACAGCGGTACTACAGAAGAGGGATGTACCGATACGTCAAGTTCATGCCCACTTGCTCCGCTTGACAGCATCAAAAATATTCATCCCTCTTGTGGCCAGCTTGCCTGCACCATTTGCCTTTCCCTAGTATCCCTTTGGGTGCATCGGTACCTATTTTTACAGCCCCTTGCATGGCAGCTGCAGGAAACTCCTGGGTATTTGCGACAGTTGACCAGCTCACTTACGCGATGCGCTGAAACTGCTGCGCTTGCGGTTGCTACAGCACGCGGCGTAGCCATCTTCCTTCTTCGTCGACCGATTTATCCCGCCTCTGGGGCCACTCCAGCAGCTACTACGTGACGGCGGCCATGTCTTACTCCCCGAAGTAGTTGGATTTATTCTTAAAAAGTGTCACGTGGTTCCTCAAGTGTCACGAATCACCCTCAAACGAATGGCATTACAGAGTGCTTCAACTGCACGCTCGGCGACATGCTTTCAGCGTACCTCGCCTCCGTCCACACAAATTGGAACACCATCCTGCCCTTCGTCACCCAACCGTAGAACGTCGTTACTCACAGCACCACTCGATTTCCCCCCTATCTGCCTTTAGTTCTGCCGTGTACCTGATGAAAAGTAACTTAATTTTAATGGTGCAGGTGCCACCCCCATGCGATTGTTTTGTTTGCAGCATATCTCCTTCACACACTTGCGGAATGATGACGCCAACTTCGTGGAAAGTTCCCAGTGAGTATACGTACATGACTGGAAGTGGTAGCTGAGAATCGCCAGATTCATGACATTCTTGACGTGCACGAAACATGATTCTTCGGCCTTCTTGTCGCCGCGGAACAAGTATGGCTCAGTGAACTCGGCCAGCTGCCTATAGATGCTCCAGGCGACCATGTATTGCAGACCGACTTTTCCAACGTATTTCTGCTCGAATAGTTTCTTGATTATGCTCGTACTGTGATCGAAGTGACGAATTACGTCCTTTCCCGTGTAGATGCCATCGGTGTATTTGGAAAACAAGGTGACCCATTCATCTGGTACGACAAGAAAGATGGCAAAAGATAGTATAATTACGTCATTATTATATTCCAGTGGTTATTGTTATATACCTGCTATAAGTCGGAACATTATAGAAAAGCACACACTACATTTTCCATACGCTGTTGCTGATAATGTATATAGTAAAATCGGCCGCATATAAAAAATTTCCATAGGTACGCCATGAGAAATACAACAAAAATGCTGAAAAAATGCGACGTGGAGCCCTCACTACGAGGGCCCCACGTCGCATGATGTTCATTAGTTCAGCGCGTAGTTTGCTATGTGTGCCTCTGGCAATTTATTATCAATAAACCTTTAAGAAACCCTGTATTCAAATGAAAAATTCTGCTATGTGTAGCGTGGGCTACTTCTTATCAAGAATGCACTAGAAAACCCTCCCTTCAAGTAAGAAATTGGGTTCCTTATGTCTCAGCCTTAACGGTTGAATGCGATAGCATTCCCCGTTAAACGCACGCACCCACGCACGCACACGCACGCACGCACGGCCACACACACACGAACACACACGTGCGTGGGTGCGCATGTGCCCGCGTTATCGCTTTCCCAATTCCTAGCCTGCCTTCGCTTCTCGGTGGAGACCTAAACTAGAGTGTACTAGAACAGAGGAGTGCCCGGAACGAGCTTCAAAAAGTGAAGCCCAAACAGGGTCAATCCGCTTGTGGCTCTTCGGTTGGTAGTCTGCAATGTGTCGACCTTTTAAGAGTTGCGCGCGGCTCCGCCAAAGTGGCGCAGGGGTAGAATGCCCGCTTTCCACTCAAAAGGCCCGGTTTCGAATCGCAGCTGTAGATGGCGCCTTTTTATTCTTATTGTCACTTGCACAGCTGTATTGGTTTGCCGTTGTTTCTTAAATCTAGCTTCAGTTGCTACGTATCGCCACAAAAAGTGACGCAAAAGATGAAGTAAAGAAGAAGAAATTTGATAGCGAGCGTTTTTGTTTGCACAGCCACCGCACGGGATTAAACAAAAACGTGAAGTGTGGCCTCCGAGATTTTAGGTAATACAAGACTCGGCCTGCGTGTGCTCGATACGCTGCTTGTGGTCGCCGGCCGCTGGCTCGCTTCAAAAGAAAAACTGAAAATAAACGACCTTAGGTCAGCGGGAAACCGCGAAGGTTTGAATACTGCAGAAGCAGCGATGTTCTGTCTGTTCTTTAAGTGTTACTTCTGACACTAAAGAAAAAGCTATATGGCCGGTACTTTTTATGTAGCGATCACGAGGTGTACGTAAACAGGTGAACGCTTTGACATTGTGGACACGGATAAAGTATTGTTGTACAACTTTTTTTGCGAACATAAAGCTTAAATAATAAAAAATGACGAAAACTTATGGTACCTTCATGGCCGACCAAAGTAAAAATAAATGATGGAAACCTATATTTTCGCTCGCCAATAAATACGCTCGCTCTCAAATTTCTTCTTCTTTAGTTCAAATTTAGCGTTACTTTTTGTACACTCTAAAAAAAAGGGAGCGAGAATGGAGCAACGGGCTCCGTTTCTCCTTCGGCGCAGCGACTTTCTCCCTTGCGGGCGCTTTACCCGTCGCGCCCTCTTGGGACAAGCGCCAGAGGAGTAACGTTTCTCCTACAGTGTTCTAGTTTCTCCTCAACCACGTGGCCTTGCGCTCGCGCGCATGCGCACGCCGAGCTACGTCGCGATTCCGTGCTGCGGAGAGCGGCGCCGCGCGCCGCCCTCTGCGCTGGGGGTATTATATTTCGCATCCTTTCGCGGTCAGTCGGCAGTGTCAGATTATCCATCAAGCACTACCCGACCTCGTCCAGTCGCGTGCGATTACATGTACCTAGTATTGATGCAAGCAATGCAGGAGAGACGTTTATTCTTTTGTTTTATTGGTACAGTAACGTCTGTGCCGACAGTTTTCTTTAGCGCTCAGCGTGCGCGCAATGCGCCGTATACTTTCGTGTGTGTCGTGTTGTTTGTATACGTTTGCGCGCTACCTGTTTGTCATGAATACACTTAACAAACAGTCTTCCTTTATTGAACACCTTAGACTGTACACAATTAATCGATCTTTTCGTCTTCGACATACTTGGTAAGCATACGCATTCTTAGTTTTGCACAGCACTTATAGCACTCATCAATTCAGCAAGCATCAAAGTTAATTTTTTCAACATTCTAGCAAACGTGATACCACTGCACAGAGCATGCGTGAAAACACGATGACATATAATTGCTGCAGATTTACGTGCCGCGACCACCAGATGATTACGAGGCACGCCGTGGTGGCGGACTGCGGATGAATTTCAACCTACTGAAGTTAACTTTAACGTGAACTCAGACATAAGCACACGGGTGTGCTTTGCGTTTTGCAGCCATCGAAATGCGGCCGCCGTGGCCGGGAGTCGAACCCGCGCCCTCGAGCATAGTCACGCGACACCCAACGGCTAAGCTACCACGGCAGGTAAAAGCACAAAAGGAAATGGGCAGCAAAGTCTCACCGAGCGTTTATTTCCCAGACTGGGTTACAATCATCAGTAACGTTAAACTGCATCCTAATTGCACATTTCTGAAAAATAAACAAATGACTTCTATCAATTAAGCCAAAATTCTCAAACACATGCGTTTTGAATTACGCACGTCTGCACTGAGAGTTAGCATGGAATTATGCACGCGTGCAGTATGTCTCTCGTCCACGGGATTCTGCTTTGGCGTGCGAAACTCAACACAAAATGCACTTCTAGTGACAGCTGTGCACAGCAGGTAATTACTAACACTCGCACTCACCTTTGCGAAAGAGTATTCCAAATCCAAAGTAATAATAACCACCGCCACAGCGCTAACAACACAGTTGTCGCACAATGATTGCAAGTTGGCATGCCAGGCGAATACCGTGACGTAACTGTAGCAGAGTAGTAAGTAGGTGCAGCATACTAAAATATTATTCAACACGTAGTATGAGTAGCGTTCTTTTCCATAACCAGCGCGGTGTAGCCCTAGTTCTACTGATGTAATCAAGCTGCCGCGACGCCAAGAGACCTGACATCGCTCACGAAAGAACACCGTCTGGTGCGAGGCCATCTTGTCTTGTTTCTTCGCACGACCCGCGTTGTAGCGTACGTATACACAATTGAGACTGCCGTTAACGCATCAGAAGCACTGTCATTGAAGGCCTAGCAGTCGAATTAATCCATGGCTCATCGTCATACTTGTGGTCAAAGCTTAAATAGAATGTTAAGAGATGTTAACGTCAAACCACTCACGCGACGACGGCGACAGAATCTGGCTAAATCTAGCCCGCATGCTGCGCCCTCCCAGAGTAAAAATAAGAAACAAAGAAATCAGAGAGGGAAATTTTATCTGTAGCCGCTGTCGAGAGGTGGCGCAGCCTTCAAAATGTCGTCGGAATGGTATTCATAGTTCGTGGTCGTCGCTTTCATGTAAACTTAATCAACTCTATAATTATCATTATTCATAGTTCATAGTTCATAGTATCATAGTTCATTATTATGCTGCTTTTGGTTAAAAGCTGATTTTAGCTAAGGGATAGCTACAGTACTATTGCGTCTGCGTGCCTTGAGGTGCAGCCATTAAATGTAATAGCGTTGACCAAAAATTACGTGCCACTTGTATCACTAGGGTCGGCCGTATTTCAGTGACTATATAAGCGTCAGCACTTCGTATTGGGTTATGTGTAAACAGTTCTGTGCGTACGCGGCTGTGGTGATTCATTCATGGTGTGGGCTGCATGTACAATAATGAATGAAATGTGTATTGAATTCAGTGAGGGTTGTGTGTACTATGTGTCTCGCAGATCTAGCAAACGTGTACGTACTAATGAATGTCTATGTAAATATGTTGTACCAGCCTTCCAGTGTCCTTGCGTGATCCATGAATGGGCTTGACTCGCCAATTATCCTCCAAAAGGCCATTCTGTAGTATCAACGTGCATCGCAAAAGTTTTTTTTTCTAGTATCGTTGAATCCCTCCAGATGGCGCCAGCTACCGCCTACATCATGGCTGTGGTGCTCTCACTACTCCACCTACTTTTATATTGTTGAACATCTAGCTATCGAAACTATAAACTGCTGCGACGGAATTGTTTTGCTGCGATCGAGTGTGCATTTTTGAGGTAAATCTCGGGGCCTATTGCCCCGTAAACGCGTGGATAACGTCGCTACACGGTGTGATTCTTCGATAAATAAAGACAGCAAGCCTAGCCTGTAGTCTCCGGGCGAGAACTTCTTTGCAGTATCCGTACCTTCCACAGTGAACGCCGTCTCGCTGGCCGAGCGAAACCTACGAGTTCCGTCGTTCCGTTTCGCGAAGTTTTCCCCACCCCAGGTTTGTCTGCTTGATGTTATTGTTATATCACTCGATATTAAGCTCAGCGGGACCGTTTTTTGTGATTACTAGTGCCGTATACTCTTTATCAATCGAGAATCGATGAACTCGCTAGGCCTAATCGCTTCGCTAACTTGGTGTCAGCCATCTTGATTTTGACGAGGGAGGAACCGTTCCTCCATGCAAAATGGAGGAACCGTTCCTCCATTTAAGGACGAACATTGGGGACATCGCCGTTTCTCCCTTAATGGAGAGAGGGTCGCTCCATTTCTTTTTTTAAGAGTGTACCAATACACAGCAACTGAAGCTAGATTTAAGAAACAAAGGCAAACCAATACAGCTGTAACAAGTGACACTAAGTATAAAAAGGCACCATCTACAGCTGCGATTCGAAACCGGGCCTTTTGAGTGGAAAGCGGGCATTCTACCTCTGAACCACTTTGGCAGAGCCGCGCGCAACTCTTAAAACCACGACACATTGCAGACTACCGACCGCAGCGCCACGAGCGGTATTGACCCTGTTTGGGCTTCACTTTCTGTGCATTGGTGCTGCGGCCGTTCCGAGCACTCCCCTGTTCTAGTAAACTCTACCTAAACGGTGCCGCAAAGGAAAGTCAAAGTGGAAACTGTCGACACGAATACCGTAATTTCTGCGAAACTACCTCTTCAACGCTATCGCGTTTAAATGTCGACCTAAGGCTTATTGGGTTACGGACTTTAATATCGCGATGCAACTCGGCTTATGACAGACACCACATTAGAAAAAATAGTCTTTTGTAAACCACTCTACATCGTTCTAATAGAATTTGATTCCCGAACTTTGTTGGTTCAATTGTGGGTGCCTTAATCTTACCTTATTGAGCTTTTAGGCAGAGTACAATAAGTGTTGTGAGGGACTCCATGTAGGAGTTAGCAGCATGCATTAGGCCGCGTTTCCATAGTATGCTTGGATATATTTTTAATGTCTGGCTAAATTTAGCTTGTGGACCCTGTATATTTCGAAAAGGTTTTAGACAGGAGAGCAAAAGATTCTTCTATGACACACTCTGCGATATGTCCATGCTGTTGACTACGGCTTAATGAGTAACTATATATGGGCAAACACTGCTGAGAAAAAAAAATAACAACGTATATTCGTGCTAGTCGAATACTGCCGCCGCGGATCAGATTACGAACACGCACTTCTTTGTACTTTGCTTCGGCGGCGCGTGAAGCACAAATACATCAGGGCAGAAAAACGCCCAAGACGCATCTAAAATGCAAGGAGCGGTTTAAGGTAAAGGTTGAATGTAATAACAATTGTTGGGATTTTACGCCCTAAAATCGGGATATACTTATGAAATATGGCGTAGTGGAGGGCTCCGCAAATTTCGACCATCTGGAGTTGTTTAATGTGCACCTGAATGAGAGTACGCGCGCCTGTAGCATTTTAGCTTCGAACATAAATGAGGCTGCAGTGGCCGGGATTCGGTACCGTGACCTACGGGTCTGGTGTTGAAACCCATAACCACTCGACCATATTGGCGGGCCAGCGTATTATATGATTGAGTAGGGATTAGGGTATATCATAACGTAAAATACGCTAAGGAACACCTAGCATCTTCCTCGCCATATGATCTGCTCTGGTTCTCCCTCCCGTTGCGCTAGTTGTGCGCCATATTACACGCCGTTCGCCTCGTGTACAGATATCACAGGACAATGTCGTATAGTATACCAAGGGCTAGGAAAGAAGCAGGCGATACGGCAAATCAGAACCAGCTTGGTGCCCCCCCATCTATTATGACCCAGCCTTGCGCGACTTAGTGCAAGATGCACGAATTTATTGCTTTCTTGTCGAAAATACATGTCACGCACATCTTTGTTTGCAAACTATTTGCAGTATGTAAACATTACCTGTAGCTACATTCACGACGTTGGAGGCCTAAGACGTGTTTTTGCTGCCTATTTTTGGCGCCTAAAACGTTGTTAGACCCACCTAATTGTGGAGCCTAAAACAGGCTTTTTATGCCTGAGAAGCCGGCCTGTAGTCATGAACACGGCACATCGTTTGCTGCAGCGCGCTACAGATAATTAATTTACCGGCTCCTTATTACTGACCAGTCTCAGTTTCGGTTTTAGAGAGCTCCAGAAACGACAAGCCGCCGGGCGTAACTATCACCACCTAGCGCGTGCAAATGCCCGACCACGCAGGCACACAGAACTGTGACGAACTGCCACACGGTCCGTATCAAGAAGTCCTTGCGAACATGAAACGAGACAGCAGTGTCGACAAACACAAACCTTTTAACGCGTGCGCCGCGGCCGCGGACTCGTGAGCAGCCGTCGTGGCCTCGCTGCTCGCTGTTTATTAAGGCGAAAGCCTTTATTGTCTCATGCTCACGTCCGTCCGGTGTCCGTCCGGCGTCCGTCCGTCCGTCCGGTGGTGGTGGTGGTGTGCATCCTGACCACCCTTACTGCGCATGCGCAAAGCCCTCCCCACGCACCTTCTCTCCTACGCTCCCCCCTCTCTCTCCTCTAGATATCCCTCCTGCCCGCGACGTTTACACACCCATTGCGCATGCGCGTCCCCTCCCCCCTCTCTCTCCTACACCTCCTCTCTCCTCTAGGCATCCCTCCCAGCGCCAACCACACCCCCTGCGCATGCGCGTCCCCTCCCCCCTCTCTGTCCTGTAGGCATCCCTCCCGCGGCGTTTACACCCCCCAATGCGCATGCGCGTCCCCTCCCCCTCTCTCTCCTCTCCTACGCTCCCCTCTCTCGCCTCGCAACGCCGACGCAGGCAGCGTCTGCTAGCGAGTTTCTTGATTGGAAAAACCGACTGCTCGCGCTGCACAACCGTTCACTGGCCACCCCGTATATATGGCACTGAATCTTGACCTGCAAGGTGGTACCGGTGGGAGATTTCTCCTGCGCGTTGTCGAACGATGAAAATTCGCAGCGTCCGCGTTAACTAAAAGCGGACTGCGGGTATCTGTGTCCAGTCCGAGTCTTCTGTCTCTCATTGCCCATTAGCAGCGATTGGCATGTTCCAGTAGGAAACACCCGGTCGGTCCATCACTGTGTGATTGCGCCCCCTAGATTTCTTTCCTGCGCAACGCAGCGATGAGCGCCAGCGTCAACGCCGCTGCCAGTGTAAGCGTTAGCGCCCGCTGCTTCGCATTTACACATGGTTCCCTTTAGCGGGAGATGGTGTAATTTTAAGGCGAAAGCCTTTAATGTCTCATGCTCACGTCCGTCTGGTGTCCGTCCGTCCTTCCGTTCATCTGTCCGTCCGTCCGTTTGTCCGTCCGACTGTCCCTCCGTCCGTCCCTCCGTCTGTCCGTCCGTCTGTCTGTCCGTCCGCCGTCCGTCCGTGGGTCTGTCCGTCCGTCTGTCCATCCGAGCTCTGGCACGGAATCACGGTGGCCGCCGGGGTGCGCAAACGGACGGCGGTCGCGTCGGACTCTACAGCGCTCGCGCTTTGCATGCGTAGCGTCGCTGTGCCCACCCCTTGCAATCATTCTGACCGACGCCGTCTCAATGGACACATGAGTCCACGCAATACACTTTCGAATTTACAAAGGTTCCGTCAATTTAAGCGCTGGAACGCCGGATGGCGTTTGCGCGATGCGCAATGCGCGAGAAAATACTAATGCATGCGAACAGGAGGAAGATTAGTCTCGCGTCTCGCTGCGATTTGCGGTAAAAAATTAAAAAAGAAAACACGCACACATTCGGTTTGTGTGTTATCCCAGTGAGAGTGTAAAAGAAAAAGACATGGCAGAGTCAGTGGAATGGTCACACGCTTTCGCCGAACACACTTTGGAATGTACAAAGTGTCCTTAAAGTTTTTTTGCAAATGATATACGCATGTTCACGGTAGTCGATCTGACAGTCGATCTCGGCCGCGCAATTTTTAAATGCGAATGCATTTCATAGTCGGGCTATGTCAGGCATCCGGCGTTGTGCGGCGTTGTCCGCGGAGGAGGAGGAGGAGGATAGGTTGAGGAGGTGTGCGCGCCGGCAGGTGTTAGATGTGAAGCATCTTATGGCGAAGCTTAATCCGGTGGTGGTGGTGTGCGGCGTGACCACCCTTACTGCGCATGCGCAAACCTTTCAAAAAAAATAAAAAACCTCCTCTCTCCCCTCTAGGCATCCCTCCCCGCGGCAACCACACCCTCACTGCGCATGCGCCTCCCCTCCTCTCTCCCCCTGCTACGCTCCCCCCCCTCTCTCCTCTAGGCATCCCTGCCCGCGCCGTCCACACTCCCACTGCGCATGCGCACCCCCCCTCTCTCCTCTCCTACGCTCCCCCCCTCTCTTCTCTAGGCATCTCTGCCCGCAGCGTCCACACTCCCACTGCGCACGCGCGCCCCCCCCTCTCTCTCTCTCCTCTCCTACGCTCTCCCCCCCCTCTCTCCCTCTCTCGCCTCGTGACGCCGACACAGGAAGCGTCTGCTAGCGAGTTTCTTGGTTGAAAAAACCGACTGCTCGCGCTGCACAACCGTTCACTGGCCACCCCGTATATATGGCACTGAATCTTGACCTGCAAGGTGGTACCGGTGGGAGATTTCTCCTGCGCGTTGTCGAACGATGAAAAATTCGCAGCGTCCGCGTTAACTAAAAGCGGACTGCGGGTATCTGTGTCCAGTCCGGAGTCTTCTGTCTCTCATTGCCCATTAGCAGCGATTGGCATGTTCCAGTAGGAAACACCGCTCCATCGCGGCGTGCTTTACGCATCCCCAGTTTTAAATGCGAATGCATTTCTTAGTCGGGCTATGTCAGGCATCCGGCGTTGGTGTTGTCCGCGGTGGCCTCGGCAGGTGTTATAGTGAGTGGAGAGGAGGAGCGCGCTCTGGTGCGTGAGGGCGCTCGCATCGCGGGAGCTCGGCGGAGCTATTATATGAAAAAAAAAATTTAAAAAAAATAAAAAAAAAGAAAAAAGAAAAAAAAGAACAAAAGAAAATTAAAGGAAAAATAAAAAAATAAAAAAAGAAGAAAAAAATACAGAAAAAAAAGCAAAAAAAAAAAAGAACAGGCGCTGCGCCGTGCTCCCGACCAGGCTGTAGAAATTAGGCGCCTTTTCCTTCTTCGAACCACAACCACCATATATAAATGGAAGTGAAGCGCGCGAAATGCATTCGCATTTCCTCACGATTCCCTTCGGGGAGGTGGGGGGCATTTTTTTTTGGTAGCACCCCCTCATGGAACACCAGATGGTCATATTTCCGGAGCCCTCCACTACGACGTGCCTCAATCATATCGTAGTACGTTAGGCCCCAGATATGATTAATGTTAGTGTTATTATTATTATTATTATTATTATTATTATTAATATTATTACTATTATTATTATTATTATTATTATTATTATTATTATTATTAATATTATTACTATTATTATTATTACTATTATTACAGAGAACATGACGCATTGTGTGTTCCTAGTTATTTACGGGAGGTTTGGCGTGTGTGGTTCTTGTTTGATGTACGTTTCATTCAGTAAAGAAATACTTGTTTTACCAGCGCCGTGTCACACCTCTCCTTCCATCTAAAAGCGAACGCTCCCGAGATTCGCGACAGCCTGCTTACGCCGCTAGTTGGTCTGTTGGTTGTGCCGTAATACAGTGAACCAGTGGAAGGGTTAATGAGCGTCGAACGCGTGAAGAAGATGATTTTTCCTAGAGCGCTAAGCGATACAACACAGATGTCATGGGAGAGTACCACTACAAGACAGCGAATTCAAGCATTAGGGTCCACCTTCAGACTTGCTTTCAAGGCCATGTCTGCGTGAGACGTACGATTCTTTTGCAGTAAAACTCAGAGGCTCTCTCGTGCATTCACCTAAGATGAATAGAAAGTGAAGGTCATCCAGTTCGGCTATTGTACAGGGCACCTTTATTACGCGAACACCGCTTTTCACTTTCTTTTATCACACGAACGACCGAATGGAGAACTTGACGCGCAGCTGGCAAGGTCACGTGATATTTTCTGTACTCCACCAAAGTCCCCTCTAAACATAGAAATCTGAGGCTTTTCGCCTAAAAAGTGTAGTGAGATATGAGCATGAACTTATGCCGTATTGGACGCTGTCTATGAAAGAACGAATAAGCTTTAGCCTTCCGACGCACTCGTCCACACGTATGCTCCCTGTTTTTTGTTTTTTTTTATTGCGATAGCAATTATATGGACAGTCTCGACGGGTTTTTGCCGTCGCCGTTGCCGTCGCCGCCGCCGTCATGTCGCGTATGGAGTCCAAATTCATAAGAACCCCCTGCGCATCGTACGTTCTACCAGCGGGTAATAGCGGGTGAGCGGGAGCGGTGAACGCGGCTGAAGCGGCGATCAAACGAGCGGGCCCAACTCCATCGCTCCGAGGCGCATGCGATAAGATCCTCCCACCTGTTCAACCGGCCCCGCCCGTCGTTCGCGAGCGTGAAAAGACGCGAGAGGGGGGGGGGTTAAAGACCATAGTCTTTAAAAACCCAGTCAATATACATTGACTGGGTTTTAAAGAGCCAGTCAATAATATTCTAGTCACTTCACATTTATTTATTTTTTTCTTAACGGTAGTTTGCAGAACCGTTCCTAATCAAGTCAATGAAATGTTAAATACCACCACAAAAGCTTTTTTTTAGTTCACAATATTTGGTCACCATTATTGAAAAGTTGACGTGCTTTTTGTACAAAATGTGGTGCATATAGATACAGAGCGTATGCTAGGCACATTAATGTACGCCACGTCACTCAGTAACATACAAAAAAAAACAATAATAAACTTTTCTTCTTATCCAGTGGCCGTGTGCATGAGCATGTACAGCATTCCTTCCGCATCGCATACCGCTTAAAGCGAGCTCTAAGTTAGCTCCTTCGTAGTATTAAAAGCCGATCTCAGAGGCGATGCTTTGAGTTGGGCAGGAAAGAAGAGAAAGCGATGGGAAGAGCCTGAAACACGTCGAACGCTATATATATATATATATATATATATATATATATATATATATATATATATATATATATATATATATATATATATATATAACCTTTTTTTTGTGCGGGGAAATATGCGGGGATTTTTGGCGATGTATGCGGGGAAAAATGCCAGAAATTGGGAATTTTCGGGTCTCGGAAAGGGAATGCTTCTGTCCACGACGGAACATCACTGCTCTCGACGCGAAGAGAATGTGGTGTGCAGAGTGTCCCTGGAGCGGCCGCATTCTCTTAAACCAGCGTTTTCTAGAGTTGCGTGAGATCCGATCCAAAAGAGTTAGCTGCCAGCCTCACTTCGTATAGTATTACAATTTATCGCTATCGCATTCATTGCTTCACCCTCGCGGTGAAATTGTGACTTTCTTTCTCTTTCCACGACGAACAAGTGTCCTAGTACTAAGAGTAAGCAGAAAAAGCGTGCCACACGTTTATGCCTAGATGCTATATCGGTGAACGCCATCTCTTGTAAGAGGTGCGTGTGATATACACCATATGAATCTGATCTTTGTTCAGGAGATAAGGCGATAATCCGAAATATCTAGCACTTAATCTCGGAACAATTATTCAAGAGAAAGAATGTGCTCTAAAAATGTAGCAAAGTTAGTCAAATATTTCCTCCTACCTTTTGTAACGTGTGGAGACGTGCCTAGGCCCAGATCAGAAATTGGCACGACCTGCGACTGGCGCCAGTTGACCGTGGATTTCTCTATGGCCCGCACTAGAGAATGAAGAAAAGGAAAGTTAGTGACCTTCGTAGAGAGCATATTTGGGTTTTTTTACGTGGCAAGACCATGACGCTAGGAGTTATTTAACGTCCACATAAATGAATGTACAAGGGCCTGTAGTATATAGCCACCATCGATTTGCGACTGCCAGGGCCAGGATGAAACGCACGACTTTCCTGTCACCAGCCGATCGCGCAACCAATGCACAACAGCAGCGGCCCTAGAGATCGTCGCGAAATATTTTAAATCCTACGACTTTTATACCAAGCGCACGTTACCTTATGGCATAACATAAGATGAAGTCAAACAGAAAACCATAACCAACACTTTTCTGACTGAATCACAAACTACTGATTTTGATGAGCATGGAATCTGTTGAACATTTTTCTCGTGATGCTTCCTGGTCTTCGTGGATTCTGTTATACTGCAAATAAATATATCAAACAGTTAGAGAGCTTCTTGGAACAGCATAAAATAAAAAGTCGTCGACTGGAATACTTTCTTCTCAAAGTATTTCAAATAACAGAATACGCGGTCTGGAAATAGTCATTTATTGTGTTTATTAAAAAAACCTACATCCAAGGCTAGGCTGAGGTGATATTCAACTGACGCGGTCACAGCTCGGCTTGCGTACGACGAATCAAAGTTATCCGGTGCGGCTAACTGGTCATCATCATTCATGATCTTCTTAGATGACGATCTTAACTTTTATCATGCCAATGATAATGCTGGTCAAATCATAATTACCATCGAATGAGCATCATCAGCATGACCTTCCATATAGATGGTGATGATGATGATGATTTTCGGTACCATTTATGCAGACGGCGACTACGCTGACGGTAGCTTGTCGTCCTTGACGAGGCTCATGGGGCTTTCATCTTGATTAGTATGTTAGGTACATTTTATAAAGATAAAGACAGCAACAGATTTGATTCGCAAAACCTAGCACCGCTATTTCGTACGGCCGGCGGCAGATATACGCAACTGTTGTATAAACAGACAGATCTATTCTGGAATTTAAAGTTTCGATGCAAATTATTTCGTAAATATTTCGCGTTTGAGCATCATGAACATTTCTAGAGCTTTTTACTGCGCTTTGTAATTATGTTACCAGCGTTTTAGTGTATGCCTTCCAAACTCCAATGATAGTGTACCCATTGGGACGCAAGCGCCCTGCGTGCAATGAAATTGTGCACTATAGCATTACATAAGTTTCGCACATGAATAAAAATGGAATTTGAAGGATAACACTTAACTCAGCATAATTGCGTTTACGCGCTCAAACGTCGCAGAGAGCTTGTCACTCAGAAAACAAGCTCTGGCCCTAATATATAAACAACAACACCTGGCTGAACATATGCTAATCATTATGTCCATTATTTATGCCCTGATTCTTACAAAACGAGAACTGGCTCATGACAGACCTCGGTGGGAACATTGACAAACTGAAAAAAGGCGAAAAATTGACAAACATAGACTGGGCGCATAATATTGACGCTTATGTTGTGCGGGTTGACACCGCAATTTCAGAACTAACGATTTATTGCGAACCAAGTCCCGTCACGATGGAAAACTTATAAAAATGGTGTGGTTATTTTTGACTCTGAAGTTGCAGTACTCGCATTAAATAAGAAATGCTTACGCGCTCCGAATAATTTACTATAAATTTTATAATGCAGGCTGCAGCGAAAATACACTCTATGCAGCAATTCGTTAATGATGTAAAATCTTCCTCGCAGGTGTTGGCTCACCTTTTGCACACCTGTGTATTCATAGAGATAAAAAAATGTCACAGTTTCACCGCTAATGATGAAGCAATGAATGCGATAGCAACAAATAGTAATGTCATAACTTATACGAAGTGAGGCTGGCAGCTAACTTCTGGATCCGGTCTCCCACAACTCTACAAAACGCTGGTTTAAGAGAATACGGCCGCTCCAGGGACTCTTCACTCATTCTCTTAGTGTTGAGAGCGCAGAACGTAGAAGGGTATACCGGAGATAGCGAGATAACGAGAGCGCCAGCGACGACCGCGCTCGTAAAATCAAAGGTCGCTCGAAGGGACCCCTCCCACCCCCCGCCGCGTCTTTGCACACTCGCGAAAGACGTACAATGCGTTTCCTCTCTGCTTGAGCATTCGACGGCTGGTCTAACATGCGGGAAGATCTTATAGCATGCGCCTCGGAGCGACGGAGATGGGGCCGGCTCGTTTGATCTCCGCTTCAGCCGCGTTTGTCGCTCCCACTCGCGCGCTATTACCCGCGAGTAGAACGTACGATGCGCTGGGGGGATCTTACCAATTTGGACTTTATACGCGACTTACGGAGACGGCGACGGCAACGGGAACGGCAACGGCGACGGCAAAAATCCACCGGGACTGTCCATACAATTGCTATCGCAATAAAACAACTCACGGTAATCTTCGTACGCTAACATTTTCTTAGCGTATACGAGGTCTTGACCTCGCCGCACTCCAGACATAAGGAAAAGCAAGCCGTAGTAGTTCTCATTCGCGTATGTCCATTCCTCGCTCCTATGGTGTAGCCAGGTTTCTTGTTCTTTGCTGTAGTTTATCTGTGAGAGAAAAGAAAAAAAAACATGACTGTTCCCCTTGTCATAGGAATCGGTATAACACGAAAGTGGAAACTGTCTTCGCAGAAGTAGTGCTTATCGTGTAGCGATTCTAAGAGTTCGTACAAGGTCTATTTGCATTAGCGTGCGCAGGGTTTTACTTCAGGGGAGGGAGGCGAAATTCGTCGTAGGACCCCCCCCCCCCTCTCTATTGTGTCAATGAATGGGGCTGACTTTGCGCCCCCCTCTCGCCTCCCTCCCTATTATGTCAATGTATGGGGTTGGCCGCAGACGCGTGGCAGCACATCATCAGTATTCAGCAGTTTGTCACTGGAAGTGCCGCCGCTACATACCTCTCCCAGTTTTACTGGTCACACTTTCAATCAGAAAGCTTAAAGCTGCACCGGGACATGCTGCTTGACAATGTGAAGTAGCGCAATAAACCTCCAGTCAGAACGCTTCAGGATGTTCGGATGTACAGGGGTGAAAAAGGCGAGCACCTCAGAGGGCTGTTTCCTGAAATAGCCACGTTAGTTAAAATTGCGCTAAGTGCGCCAGTCACGTCGCGTACTTCGGAGAGATCGTTATGCTGCCTCCATCGAGTTAAAACATTTCTGAGGTCAACAATGGGACAAGCAAGGCTAAATAATATTGCTTTTGTCCATGTACACAAGGAGCTTAGCCGGACGATAAACTTCGACCGCATTGCTGACCAATTTATCGGCAAATCAGCTCTGCGCAAAAGCACATTTTGGACTTCGGATGAGTAACCTGCGTATAGGACACCACTCCTTGGGAGCATTAGCATAATATCATGTATGTTCATGTCGTTCTTTCGCGTTTTTTTCGCGTTCATGTATGTATCAAGAACTCCTGATTCCTTGTTTTATTTGTTGTGTTTGCACATATTCTTGTCTCATGTACTACTTACTTAGTGTGTGAGGGGGGGGCCAATCAGGATTTCGCGCTTTTCGACAACACATTGTTATCTCCGCTTGCGCACTCGCAAACACAGCAAACGGAGTGAAATCACTTTATCGCGCACGATAGCCATGCGAGACAAGGCTAAACGGGCATGCGGCTGCGTGGAAAAGCAGGATAGGCGACATTTCACAACAGATATATATCGTATATCGACCAATAGGGAGCTTATTTCATCCTGACGCTTACGTGAACAAACAGTTGGCGTCACGAGTTGTGCCGCAAAAACGGATGACGCCGGGAGAGAATAACGGGCTCGTTTTTCGTATTTTCGGGGGTTATTTACGGGCCCTTTAAAGGGTTCCTGAGCCACCCTTCAGGCGTGGCATTAAACACTTCTTCGAATGTGTCTGATACTTCCTAGCAGAACAAATTGTCCAAAAAGTTGGTGAAAGAGCGAAGATATTGCGACTGGACTGTTTCTATATCGCATTTTCTGTTAGCGCAATTCGTTTCGCCGCAGCAAGGTTATGGCGGGGTGCAGCCGTCGGAGACGTTGCACCCTCCATTTTACGTTACGTGGTCCGTCACGTCGAGGCCCGTACAATCGCCGCATCGGCATTGAACAGCAAAATCCGAACTCTGCATTTGAGGTTAGACATGCGTTCGTTTTGTGAATATACATGCTGCCACTGCTAACTCTAACCAGAGCTTAAATATATACCGGCGCGTTTTCTGACGCTGCGGCCAAAGGCGTGTTGGCTAATTATTGCATGCAGTATATATCACACTATTTTGGCATACGGCGTAATTGCTTCGATTGCTCAAGATCATTAACGTTTGAAGCAGTGAAGCTGGACAAGAAATTTTACTGATAAAGCTATAAATCAGCACCGAAGCGTTCAGCCAGTGAAGATTTCGTGCTTTTCCACTACATGCTGCTATCTCTGATTATGCAGTCGCAATTGGAGAAAACGAAGTGAAATCTGTTTATCGTGTACGATAGGCATGCGAGCCAAGGTAGAGCGGGCATGCTACTGCATGGAAAAGCAGGCTAGGAGACAATTCACAACAGATATCTCTCGTATATCGACTAATCGAGAGCTCATTTCATCCTGACGTCACGTGAGCAATCTGTTGGCGCCACGATTTGTGCCGCAAAGACGGGAAACGCCAGGAAAGAATAACGCGCTTGTTTTTTGTTATTTTTAGAGGCTGTTTAGGAGCCCTTTAAGCGGCATCACACTTGTCCAAACGCTGCCAATCGCGTTAAGGTAGGTACTCACTAGCGGCAAAAATGCGCGCGACACGCCACGTGTGGTAAGCGCGCTCGCGGCAGGCGCGTGCGTTCCCGTTACCATTCGCGTTTTACGCGGTGCGGCAGCAGTTCTTGAAGGTCTTACACAAATCGAGACTCCAAGTATCACTGCATTGTAGCGTAAAACGCGAATAGAAACACGAACGCACGCGCCTGGCGCGAGCACGCTCGCCGCACGCGGCGTGTCGCTCGCGTTTTTGCCGCTAGTGAGTACGTACCCTTACACAAGCACAACGAGCATAGGCGCTCGGGTGGCCATGCCACGGGGTGTTTTTCCTTTTTTTTCTTTTAAATGCGAATGCATTTCATAGTCGGGCTATGTCAGGCATCCGGCGTTGTCCAGCGTTGTCCAGCGTTGTCCGCGGAGGAGGAGGAGGAGGATAGGTTGAGGAGGTAAGCGCCGGCAGGTGTTAGATGTGAAGCATCTTATGGCGAAGCTTAATCCGGTGGTGGTGGTGTGCGGCGTGACCACCCTTACTGCGCATGCGCAAACCCGATTTAAAAAAATAAAAATAAAAAAATTCCCCATCTCCCGCTAAAGGGAACTATGTGTGGATGCGAAGCAGCGGGGAGATAATCAGCTTGAGCGGGAGGAACGTCGCCGCTCTCATTTCACGGCAGTGGTCCGGGCGCTCATCGCGGCGCTGCAGAGGAGAGACAATGAGGCGCGCGCGCTCCGTCATTTTCATACCGCGGAACTACCGTGGCGCCCCCCAGCGGAGTATGCAGCTGTCACACCACCTGTCCTGCGCACCGCTCCGCAGAGGATTCCTAGAGGAAAGGACGGGGGGGGGGGGGGGGCGTAGAAGAAGAGGAGAGAGAGGGGGGAGGGGACGTGCATGCCCTGTGGGGGGTGTGGGACGCGGGAGCCGCTCCGTGGAGTAGAGGATTCTTAGAGGAGAGAGGGGGGAGAGGACGCGCATGCGCTGTGGGGATGTGGGCGCCGCTCCTTAGAGTAGATGATTCCTAGAGTAGAGGAACGGGGTGAGCGTAGGAGAGCATAGGGGAGGCGCATGCGCTGTGGGGGGGGTGTGGGACGCGGGGGGCCGCTCCGTAGAGTAGAGGATTCCTAGAGGGGGAGAAAGGGGGTGAGCGTAGGAGAGAGAGGGGGGAGGGGACGCGCTATGGTGGTGTGGGACGCGGGAAGGAGGGACGGACTAAGCCCCCTCCAAACACATGCAAGCAAGATTAAGGAATGGGGTCAGCCTGGGCGACAGACACCACCTGCCTAGCCATTGCTAAGCAGCCGCTCCGTGGAGTAGAGGATTCTTAGAGGAGAGAGGGGGGAGAGGACGCGCATGCGCTGTGTGGATGTGGGCGCCTCTCCTTAGAGTAGATGATTCCTAGAGTAGAGGAAGGGGGGTGAGCGTAGGAGAGCATAGGGGAGGGGACGCGCATGCGCTGTGGGACGCGGGGGCCGCTCTGTGGAGTAGAGGATTCCTAGAGGAGAGAAAGGGGGTGAGCGTAGGAGGGGACGTGCATGCGTTGACGTGGTGTGGGACGCGGGAAGGACTAAGCCCCCTCCAAACACATGCAAGCAAGATTAAGGAATGGGGTCAACCTGGGCGACAGACACCACCTGCCTACCCATTGCTAAGCAGCCTCTCTGTGCTCTCGGCCATGACTCAAGGAATGGGGTCAACCTGGGCGACAAACACCACCTGCCTAACCATTGCTAAGCAGCCTCTCTGTGCTCTCGGCCATGACTCTGATGACTGTGTTAGGGTTGACGGCCTTCATATTACTACAGTGTTCTGGTTCGCATAATGGGTGCTTCCCTACTTCATGAAAGTGGCCGGACGCGGGACGGGGGACGGGGGGACGCGGGACGCGGGACGCGGGACGGACACGGGAGCCCCGAGCATAAGATGCTTCGCATCTAAAAACCTCCTCTCTCCCTCTATCTCCTCTAGGCATCCCTCCCCGCGGCAACCACACCCTCACTGCGCATGCGCCTCCCCTCCTCTCTCCCCTGCTACGCCCCCCCTCTCTCCTCTAGGCATCGCTGCCCGCGGCGTCCACACTCCCATTGCGCATGCGCGTCCCACCTCTCTCCTCTCCTACGCTCCCCCCCTCTCTTCTCTAGGTATCTCTGCCCGCAGCGTCCACACTCCCACTGCGCATGCGCGCCCCCCCTCTCTCTCCTCTCCTACGCTCCCCCCCCTCTCTCGCCTCGCGACGCCGACACAGGCAGCGTCTACTAGCGAGTTTCTTGGTTGAAAAAACCGACTGCTCACGCTGCACAACCGTTCACTGGCCACCCCGTATATATGGCAATGGATCTTGACCTCCAAAGGTGGTGCCCGGTGGGAGATTTCTCCTGTGCGTTGTTGAACAATAAAAATTCGCAGCGTGCGCGTTAACTAAAAGCGGACTGCGAGTCTCTGTGTCCAGTCGGAGTCTTTTGTCTCTCATTGCACATTAGCACCGATTGGCATGTTCCAGTAGGAAACACCGCTCCATCGCTGCGTGCTTTACGCATCCCCAGTTTTCTCTCCTGCGCAACGCTGCGATGAGCGCCAGCGTCAACGCCGCCGCCGGTGTAAGCGTTAGCGCCCGCTGCTTCACATCGACACATGGTTCCCTTTAGCGGAAGATGGTGTAATTTTTTATCTCTCCGCTCTCACTCCCTCTCCCATAGGAACAGCTGCGGGCGCGCGCGCTTATCCTCGCCCCTAGCAACCGGAGCAGGTGGTGCGGGCGGAGTAGCGGAGAGTGAGTGGAGAGGAGGAGCGCGCTCTGGTGTGTGAGGGCGCTCGCATCGCGGAAGCTCGGCGGAGCTCCCGCGTGTGTGGAGAGTGTAGCAGAGGGTAGGTGCAGTGCTTCGCCGCTCCTTCTCTCGTCGTTCGCTCTCTCTCCTCCCTGCGCCCCACACTCCCGTCCGCTCGCTCGCGCGTATATATAAATGGAGTGAAGCGCGCGCGAAATGCATTCGCATTTCCTCACGATTCCCTTCGGGGAGGTGGGGGCATTTTTTTTTTGCATTTCGCGTGTACCTGTGGAACGCGGAAAAAACACTAGCACTTAAATGATAAGAACCTAGAACTTTCTAACCGAATTTTTTGCAATCTGATCCTACTTTTTTTCCCAGCTTCCGCAGTTTCTCGCAGCATCCGTTGCTTTCTCTATTTAATGTCTTGCCTAGCTTCTTCGCTTCGGAAGGTAATAAACAATCTCGCCTAATTAAGCAATTCAGCAGAACGCAAGAAATAGTGCGACTTATTCCACGCAATAGTCAGCAACATGCATTTGGTGGCGTCATCAAGTGTGTCGGCGTGTTTTTGAAGCGCCTCAGCAAGAACTAGCTGCGGCACCTTGCAGAGCATCCTGCTTTCAATATAAACTTAGATAACGTTTTCACTGTGAGCCTAAAATCACCTGCTTGCCGTCATTGTTTTCCTCATATTGTAAGGATGATTCAAAGGGTAAACTTTCACAACGACTCTCGGCGTTTACTATAGCTAAGACTGGTAAATTCTTAGCTACAATAAATGCGCAGTATAAATCGCATTTAACCTCGATTTTTTTTATTGTTACATAGGCAGGTAGAGTGAGTAAGATATGTTTTATTTCTATCTCTATGTTATTATATTACGAAAACTTGAAGTATCGGTTGCCCATTATTTAACGATAATTCTACGGGTGTTTCGGCCTTACTACTACTACAATGTATGCCATCGTTCTTGTATACCGTTTGACCGGAACATGTTCTGGGACAGTACGAAATGAAGTGACATAAAACGAATACGTCTCATCCGTCTACGCTTTTATCGTATCGAATTCAGGACCTTCTGAAATGGTAGTATTTTTCCCATCATCTATGCTGGACATTTCAAAGTCAGAGTACAGGTAGAGTATGTGTCATGCTTTGCCTTGATACAACAGTCGCAGCTTTTAGTGTTAGTCATGAATTTTTCGTTAAAGGAGTACTGACACGAATTTTAAATATTTTCGGATTGTTGCTCTAAATAAAAACGTGGGTGTCGAGAACCCCAAAAAGAGTGTCGCGGTGCATGGGAATGCATCAAATATATTTTTATTACCGCTACCTTAAAACAGCAATTTCGGTTTCGGTATCGAGAGGGTGGCTTCGCAGTGACGTATCAAGTCTGCTCTGACGTCACGGGAAGACTGCAACTCGCGACATACTAGCAACAGTTGCCTGTTTGCTGTCAGTCACTTACGTGGTTCACGTAAACAACGATGAGTGCATTGTCGTCCAGTGACTCTTAGAGTGATTTCTGCGACTTAGGCTGCATGCAGGACGCAAATTTCGCGAACCCAGTGAGCTGAGTTGATTCGTCATGATAATGTCCATTGCGGTGGGGCTGGCTTGCAGATGCTGGGTGATGAACTTTAAAATGAATGTATTATATTGTGTACGCGTTGTGTAGCTCCGGTGTGTGGAGAGCGATGACAGTGCACACTATGGAAAAGATAGAGTCCCCTTTTGGGGTGCCTCAGAATCGTGTCAGTACTCCTTTAAGTGTGTCCTGTAAGTTTTCACCAGTGAAATTCACTGCCCCGCAGCCTAATCTCTCTGTATAATAAGGCATCTCTAGTGTATGATGAAGAAGACAAACATCTAATCTCCGCATTCCTCTAATACACCTGCCAGCACTACTGAATAACAAAGCCGCAACTCTATAAACTATAGCCAGAACAGGTGCATTAAGCCCATAAGAATCGTAGTCTCAAGGGTACGCCGTGCAGCAGCATTACGCGAAGTGCTGAGAAATCTGTTTCTACAACAAATAATTGATGACTATGGATGCCGTCATCAAGCTAAACCTTAACCATTATATGCTGTATCCGTTTGAAAACTGCACCAAATGTCTTGGAATCAAAATGGAACTTGTGTTTCAGAACTAGATCATATTTTGCCGGAGAGTCGTGTAACGTCGCGATAAATTGGCAGGGTTCGTGCGCCGCATGCGCATATGTTTCATTTGAAGCAAGAGCATATGTCCGACTTTTCTATTATCAACACACGATATTAATCTTTGCCAGACACTAATATGGGCTATAAATGCCTTGTGCATCCATCATCGCCATTACATTGCACAAGAAGATAAGAAGTCCGCATTTCCTGAGTTCTTTTCGCGTTGTCAACCATTTGTATTGGGGCAGCGCAGAAGCCTCATGAGCTGCTTGATAGCGGCATCAAAGAAACTGCATTAAATATCTTTTTTGAGATCTATTGCTACTATTGCGATGTATTGCTACTTTTGCGATGTGAAGAAAATGGACGCACGCTGCGAATCTAATACTTGTGAATTAGAGCAGGAGTTAGAAACCGTCATGAAACTTCATCAACACACCACATTATTGCATGCAACGTGACGCCTACTGTAACGTCGTTATCTCATCCTTTGGACAGTGAGGATTCGTTGCCGCACCTCTATTGCTCTCTTCCCGGAGCGAAATTTTCTGTCGTCGAGTCGAATGGAGATGATGGCTTCTACTCCCAAGTCAAGAGAGCCGCGCACCATGATCTCAACCGGATCGACGCTCTTCAGTCTTGTAGTGTTCACGAAGTCCAGGTTCATCGCAATCATCCATTTCACCAGCTCTATCGTCTGCGATAGAAATGATTCAAAATACCGTGAAATATAAGATGCTATTAGAATTCCCTTATATGATACTACACTACAATGCATTACTGGGTTCCATTCAACCGAATGAATTGAAGAAAAAAATGACAGTCTTTCACCCTCAAATTCATTCACACGTACAAATAGAGAACAATACCAGTTCTCTATTAGTGCGTGCGGATGAACTCGAAGGTGAACGCTAGTTGGTTGTGCATAGTCCATACTTGCAGCGCCCTAATCAAACACAAAGCCCCTGAGACAGTTGTTAGTCCGCGATCTTCCTGTGTATGCACGTGTGTTCTTTTCGTGCGTCCTTCTTCGTGTTTGAGCAGGGCGCTGCAAGTATCAAGCTGTGAAAGTGTTTAACACGCGGTCATCCTGTGTGTGTTTTCCGTGCATTCATTGTTCCTGAGCAGTGCGCTGCAATCATCTAGCTGCTTGCCGTTCTTCGTATGACACTGCAACTTTTTGTTATCTCATTGATTGATCTGCCGTTGTGGCGTAAGTGTGACTTTTTTTCTTTTGTTCACGTTAAAAACAAGAGCCATGAGATGCCACCTCACGAGGCTGATGTAAAATACAATGTCGGCCTACTTAATAGATGTCACCTCACCACATGTTCCCCTTGCTTGATTACTTAAGTATTAAAGGTTACAAGCATGCACTGTTTCGCATCACTAACGGCATGTGCCAGGAAAAATCAGCATAATGTCCTCTTTACATGTCCGCTTCCATTAAAAGGATATTGAAGAGAGCACAGAATTGAAAACTCGGTAATATCTACCACTTTCAAGCAATATCGACATCTCAAACGGGCATTTCGCTTGAAGGATTAGCTGAGATGCACTATTACCTCTGGTAGGTATGATGAGGCAAAAGACACGCAGGCTTTGTACATTGCAGCTGCTTTCTGAATCGCAGTTTGACTGAATGGTGGCGCTTCCACTGAGGCGAGGCTTGCGTGTTCCCCGACGTTTATGGAATTTTCACCCTGTAAAGAAGACAAAACGACGTGACATGGCGTCTATATATAATTTCTCTTCTCACGCGAATAATAAACACTGCTTCCTAAGCGTGCGTACTATATTTTTCGAACGGGTGGCCTAAGCAGTCTTGCAGCTTGATCGAAATCACTAGCGTGCCATTTGGATTCGCAAAAGCACTGGGCAATACGCAGTTTCCTTACAGGCTGAAATATATCCACGTTGGGTAGTTTGATGCGAACCTTTTATTGCTTAGGACGGCCAAAATGCTCTCCTCACCCATCTTACCAATATAACTAGAAAGAAAAACACATGCGTGTCGCCCATTGAATACTGGAATGAGGAATAAAGGAAATCTTTGTGAGTCGGGATTTCATCAATAAACATAGGCGCACGGGCCAAATAGCCAAAGCAAAACTGTTCAGGAGCTAGAGGTCACACAACCACGTACGGCAGATGCCGTCATGGACGAGGCGACGAGATGATAGCGCGTGTAAAAGGTCGCGTGAGTTCACACGGCTCATTAGAGCCTGGATATACCTACCCGTCTACTTACCCCGTACTTAATGAGGAAAACACATTCAGCGAAAAGCAGAGGCCTCTGTGAACAGCTCAGCAAACTCTACCAGTCGTACGCGGCACTGAGATTTCGTAAGCGGAGCACGAAATTGCCACTTTCATAACCGCCCTCTCTTTGGTGGAAGGTGCGGGGTATTCTCTTCACGCAAGACGAAGCTTCGCAGCGGGCGCTTAGTTGCCTCTTCAATGGCGACCGAAGTCAACACCACCGACCCTGCACCGGCTACTGTGCCTTCTTCAACCAGCCCGTCAACCCTCATCTTGGAGCCCCCCGAGAGACCCAGGTACCTTTTCGGGCACCGATGGTGTGGACGTGGAAGACTGGCTAAAGACGTACGAGCGCGTGGGCGTACGTATGCGATGGGACCCCACACTCATGCTGGCCAATGTGATCTTTTACCTGAGAGACACCGCAAAGGTCTGGTACGAAACGCACGAGGAGGAGCTGACCAGCTGGGAGTTATGCAAGCAGAAGCTTCGGGAGCTATTTGGAAGGCCTGTCGGACGTCAGCGCTCCGCCCAAAAAGAGCTCGCGTCTCGTGCTCAGACATGCACAGAGTCCTACCTCACGTACATCCAGGACGTGCTCGCTTTGTGCCGCAAGGTGGATTCGCAGATGTCCGAAGCCGACAAGGTCGCCCATGTAATCAAGGGTATAGCAATGACGCCTTTCACCTTCTTGTATTCAGGAACTCATCTACTGTGCAAGACATCATTGCTGAATGCCGACGCTTTGAGGAAGCCAAGAGCCGCCGCATTCTCCACCAATTTGCACGCCTACCCAACACGGCTGCTACGTCCACCTGCGAAGACCCTCGCCGGCCTTCTACAGAAAGTTCCAGCGACGTTGTCCGCATTGTCCGCCGGGAAATTGAAGCTGCGGCTCCACTCACGTCACCAACCCTCAACTCCGACAACTATCACGCCACCGTCTCCCTCATCCAGACCGTCGTGCGTCAGGAATTGGCCAATGTCGGTTTGAACAACGTCTGCGCTATTCATCGACCTGACTATGTCCCACCAAGTCCACCTGTCACTGTCACACCCAACCACCGTTTTTCTGCTCCCCCCACGTTATCGCGACCCGGCGGAATGGCGCACACCAGACGACCGGCCAATATGCTTCAACTGCGGTCGGGTCGGCCATATTTCTCGTTACTGCCGTGCTTGGTCTAACTCCACACCATGGCCTTACCCTCCGTCCCATCGCCAACCTGCCGGTAATTCACACTCATCGCCGCAAACAGAGCCGCTAACGTCTGATGCCACTTCTTTGCCCACTCGACCCAGCCAATCACCTTCGCCGCAACGCCGTTTCTCCCGCTCGCACCCATCTCGTCGATCGCCGTCCCAAAGCTCCTTCCGGCGCTCACCTCCGGAAAACTGACGGGAGCAGCTCCTAGAGGTGATGCTGCAATACCGACCCGATGCCAAAATCCTCTACTGACCCTGCCCGCACATCGGAACCTTATCAATGTTGACGTGGACGGTGTACCAGTAACGGCCCTAATTGACACTGGCACGCACGTGTCTGTTATGAACGCTGACCTTAGAACACGCTTGAAGAAAGTCCTGACTCCTGCCCCAACTGTTGTTGTCCGAACTGCCGATGGTGGAACGCCTGCTGTGATGGGTGTGTGTTCAGCTCGTGTAAGCGTCGCGGGACAACACACATCGGTTATGTTTTACGTCCTGGAACATTGCCCTCACGACCTGATCTTGGGACTTGATTTCTTGTCAGAACATTCGGCCTTGATAGACTGTTCTGCCGGTGTGGTGCAACTCGCTCTACCTTCTGCTGTTGATCCTCCCGCGAGCCCTCCAAGTCGGCTCTGTTCTGCAGAACACATTCGCCTTCCTCAACGGACGGTTGGTAATATCGGAGTCTCACCCGTACCACCTGTACCAGACGGTGACTATATCGTGTCTCCCAATGTTGACGTCCTGCTTTCGCACAACGTTGCGTTTCCGCACACGGTCGTTACTATAACGGACAACGAAAGGGTCTTAGAGTCTTTTCGCAGGGCCTTCATGCAATAGACTGCTTTTAATAGCTGGCGTAGAGAAAGAGCGCCGTTAGGGCGAAATGCGTTCTTCCGCTTCGAGCGTTCGGCACGTGCTGTTTATGTCAGGTAATGACGGAGGATAGAAACAGTGCTGAGACTCAGAGATAAAAATTCAGCTAGAAAATGACAGAAATATTTAGTTAAGTATTTTATTTGTTGGATACTGTGAGTTTAAACAGGCCCATAAAGGAGTGAACAATGAATACATGGGTTCATTTCGCAATTGGATAACAAACGCAGAGTTATCATAGTTCATCACAGTGTTTTATGCGACAAAGTCGTCTGCACAGATCAAAAAGGAAAACAACAGAATTTCATTTTTACATGACTCTGTGCCAGGGTGAATTTAGAAATGTAGAAATATAGCAATTTCAAGGGGTTCCACAAAAAGAAACTGCTCTATTTTAGCAGTGAGCACCTCCAAGGATCCAACATTCAAGCAGAGTGTTCCATTTTGTATGGTAGACGGGAAGAAAGAACATTTGTAGGTGTCGCAGCGTGTTACATATGGCCTGATACACTTTGCATGACTCAGTCTGGAAGAACACTGATAAGGTGGTTTAAGGTAGGCGTTCTTATTAACAGCAAGCTTATCGGGATATAACAAGTACATGCACTTTAAAGAAGCAACGCGCTGGTGGGTTTCAAGTGTCTGTATCCTAGAGCTATTGCGCATTAGCGTCACATTGGCATTCCCGCAGTATCTAGAGTAAATGAAACAAAGTGTCTCTTGCTAACTTGTTGATAAGGTACACTTGTTAAGGATTCCATACTACACTGCCGTGCTCAGAAATGGGGCGTGCCAGAGATTTATAGCGTGTTACCTAAACAGTGGGAGGGTGTTGTTGGAAGTTTTCTGCGCGGAACACCAGTCATCTGAACGCTTTTTGACACGTCTTACTAATGTGCACGTCCCACTTCAATGTACTCGTTAGTGTGACCTCTAAGTATTTGTACGATTCTGTCCGAGCAACGTTTAACCCATGCTGCCTTAGTTACGTTTATTTGCATTTCGCATTCGTCGCACCACTTGACAATACTGAGCAAAGGTAAGTTTAATTTAGCTTGATCCGCCTCTGTTCGCAATGCCTTTTTTATATGACGCAGACATCTGCAAACAGTCTTAGTGCAATGTCTAGTTCACCTTCAAGGTGCATATCACGCGCGTATATTAGGAATAAGATGGAACCAAACACATACCCACAGACCCTTGGCTAAAAAGGTGCGCGCCTATCCAAGATACCACTTTGTCGTCTATTCCAATGTTCCCGAGATTACTTATTGATCTCCAGTGGGTTACCCCGCCAAACGCTTTAGTAAAGTTTCTGAATATAGCGTCTACTTGTAGTCTAGAATTAATTACTGCAGAGAAGTCGTGAGCGGTTTCCAAAAGATGTGTTGTTGTCGAAAGGCCTTTGCGGAAGCCATGTTAGTGTATAGCAAGTTATTAACGCAAGAGCGTTAAAGAGCTCTTTTTGCATAAATTCGGGCTTCGGTGTCGGTGTCGGCGGCGGCGGCGTCGTTGGTTGTGAGCGGAAAATCTTCATCTTGTCCGTGACCGAAAAATCGAGAAAGTTGCAAATAAAATAAATAATAAAAATTTCCGGGTCCGAATGAGGATCGAACCCAGGCCGTCTTCGTGGCAAGCAGGTGTTCTACCACACAGCCGCGCTTCTGCTTGGGATTTCGTATAAATAACTTCCTCCGCTTAGAAATGCAGTGAAAAAATTTCTGCAGCCCGGTCGGGAGCACGGCGCAGCGCCTGTTTTTTTTTTGTTTTTTTTTTTGCTTTTGTTCTGTTTTTTTCTTCTTTTTTATTTATTTTTTTATTTTTTTTTTGTTCTTTTTCCTTTTTTTCTTTTTTTTAATTTTTTAATTTTTTTTTTCATATATAGCTCCGCCGAACTCCCGCGATGCGAGCGCCCTCACGCACTTGAAATGCATTCGCATTTAAAACTGGAGATGCGTAAAGCACGCAGCGATGGAGCGGTGTTTCCTACTGGAACATGCCAATCGCTGCTAATGGGCAATGAGAGACAGAAGACTCCGACTGGACACAGAGACCCGCAGCCGGCTTTTAGTTAACGCGCACGCTGCAAATTTTTATTGTTCAACAACGCACAGGAGAAATCTCCCACCGGCACCACCTTGGAGGTCAAGATCCATTGCCATATATACGGGATGGACAGTGAACGGTTGTGCAGCGCGAGCAGTCGGTTTTTTCAACCAAGAAACTCGCTAGCAGACGCTGCCTGCGTCGGCGTCGCGAGGCGAGAGAGGGGGGTAGTGTAGGAGAGGAGAGAGAGGGGGGGGCGCGCATGCGCAGTGGGGTTGTGGACGCTGTGGGCAGGGATGCCTAGAGGAGGGAGGGGGGAGCGTATTAGAGGAGAGAGAGGGGGGACGCGCATGCGCAGTGGGAGCGCGGGGAGGGATGCCTAGAGGAGAGAGAGGGGGGAGCGTAGGAGGGGAGAGAGGAGGGGAGGCGCATGCGCAGTGAGGGTGTGGTTGCCGCGGGGAGGGATGCCTAGAGGAGAGAGAGGGAGAGAGGAGGTTTTTTATTTATATTTTTTTAAAGGGCTTGCGCATGCGCAGTATGGGTGGTCACGCCGCCCACCACCACCACCGGATTAAGCTTCGCCATAAGATGCTTCACATCTAACACCTGCCGGCGCTTACCTCCTCAACCTATCCTCCTCCTCCTCCTCCGCGGACAACGCTGGACAACGCTGGACAACGCTGGACAACGCCGGACAACGCCGGATGCCTGACATAGCCCGACTATGAAATGCATTCGCATTTAATAACTTTTATGCTTTACAAACACAGGCGTCCTGTATAAAGGCGTCACAATACAACATGTAATATCGCATTAATATTGCGTGATACAAACGTACATTGCCATCGGGCGTCAGAAGATGTGACTATCATAACGACATTGTGGTTCAAAGCCGTCCACCCATTGCAAAACCTGCACATGTTACTGCGCGTATTCCCTTAAGACCACGTAGTGGGTACATAGCAAGTTCGAAAACGTTTCCAGCATTTCCCGCACATAAATGCTCGTGGTTTAAAGCATGCTACCCATTACATAGTATGCACTAAGTGACCGAAGTACGCGCAAGGGACAGGATATCGCTATCACGTTCAACTCTTAAAGGCGAAGCTTAAGGGTGCCCCAATTTTTTTCTTCAATAATGTCATAATTGATTCGTTATTAATGTGCTCCATGTGCTTACAACAGCATCCGGGTAATGATACCGGTCTGAAATTGTTTACCTGCAGTTTAGAGCAACCTTTGTGGATGGGGATGATCTTTGCACGAAGCCATTCCGCTGGAACGCTAGCAGTTTTAAAGGATGCTGTGAAAATTTCATGAATGAAAGGAGTCACTTGCTCTCCGTATCGTCTAAGAAACATATTTGGTGGGTCCAGGTCACTTTTGTACGTCTATTTTCGACATAAGGTTTAGGATTGCGTGCTCTGAAAATTCTACTGGCGCCATTGTTGAATCATGGACTCGTGCTTCAACGTGTTCTCGCTCCTGTAGTGCCGCTTCGACGCATTGCTGATTACCAAATCCCCAAAAAATATTCAAATATTTTGTTACGGGAAAGACATCGACTAAAAGGAGTAGGTACCGATGTATCTACAGCTTGTTAAGCGAGCAGCGCAACCGATACTGGTCAGCTCGCAGTGATATCGCAGTTCGTGGAGCGAACTGCACTATCACTGAATTTGTAACGGCCACGTACAGATGAATCGGTGTCCTGAAGCCTAAGCAACTCGCCGGATTTACAATTTTGAATATCACTCCGGCTGCTTCATGTTCAAACTTAATGGTTAATTCTTAATCTGATCCTTGCTTAGTCATTCTATCATTTCCTTAGTTGTTCACGACAAAGCAACGACTGAAGTTCGTTCACACTGATGCTTTTCTAAAAAAGCAGTCATCTGAAAAATACGACAGTAATAGACAATTCGACAATGCACGTTTACATGGCAAAGCGTTGTCCTGCAACCATGTCATCTCTTGTTTGGTTTGTGCGTATGTGCGTGTGTGTGTGCGTGCGTGCGTGCGCGTGTGTGTGCGCATCTATGCGTGCGTGCGCGTGTGTGCGTGCGTATGTGTGTGTGTGTATGTGTGTTTGTGTTCGCATATTCGAATGAATATTAACCTATTCCTTATTCGCTTCGTTCGAATTTAGACTACTCGAAATTTTGAAGTGCTCGAAAGTGAAGGCATACGTGTATATTGGTCCGCATGTAACCAATATAAAGGTGTTTTTTTTATGGAGTAGAGAGGTGGTATACACTGAATGTAGCTTTACAGAAAAAATCTGCACTGCCGCGAAACAACGTAGCCATTTCAAGGTTAAATGAACGTATCATCTTCACATCGATTCTTTTAGGCTTTAAAAGCTTGTTATACCGGCGCAAATGATCTAAGTATAATAAATGTGAAAACTGACCATATTTTACTAAGTATAGTAAGTATTAGAGCGTCATATATTTTACAGGTTATCACTTGCATTCTACTGAATGTGAAATCCTGCTACTATTCAAAGCTACTTCCACTTCATTAGAACCAAGAACAATGACATTTGCACATGCTTCCATGTCAATCATATATATATATATATATATATATATATATATATATATATATATATATATATATATATATATATATATATATATATATTGTGCAGGTTAGTTGAGTCATAACAATATGCTCATTTTCGTTATAATATATGATATACACTATTCGAATTTGATTTGAAAGTTATTCGACCCAAATCACTGTTCGCTTCGAATTCACTTCGAACCTAAAATTCACTATTCGCGCGAGCCTACAAATAACTTATATGCCACTGTCTTCTTCCGTCATATCATTATTCTATAGATCGAAAAATCATCTATTCTATACATGGCCTTTTACACTGACAACTTTCGCCCACAAGTTTCAAATAAATTGTTAGCTATCATTAATATTTATGGGAGTATGGTAGGGTATATGGTACATGCCAGTTTTAACGTAATATTTTCGGAACTGCTGTAAGTATTCACATAAAAGTTCACGCGCTCACAGAGAATGCCACTGGGTATCACGTGACACCCTTTCTTTATGCCTGGGTTGCCTATCCTTCCTGTGGCCCAGTCCCAAATTTTAAAGCGGTTCAATTATTCAATGTACCTTTCCTGTGCAACCACCGAAAGGAATGTTATGATATTAAGCCGTGTTATTGTTGAGACCCATGGGTTATATCTGAAGTAAAAAAAAAAATAAGCGATTCTTTATGAAGTTTTTGAAAAAAAAATTAAATTACGGCACGCACAAAGCCACACAGGGTGCGTATTGCTGTGTAATTTTTTTACAGCTTCACTTTTTAGAAAATTGGTAATTCTTTTAGTTCAGATGATGTAAAACTTGTTGTAGCAGATGCATACGAAGTTTCGTTGGAATTCGATTCAATACTTTTTGAGAAAAGGTACATTGAAGTTGAGAAATTTATAAAAACTGCTATTTGAGAAAAACGAAGTTTTATGTGCGGATACTGCTGACGCCAGGGCGCGCGGCGCACTCTGGCGCAGCATTTAAACCGCTTGGAGCGGCCGCTCGACGTCGGGCTTCCACAGGTTTGTTCCTCAGAGTGCAATGGATTTTTCACTGTCAAAATTGCAAATTCAATTTTTTTGTGGCGTTTACCCTACCATACCCCCCTTAATAACTATACTCTATACATGAGGCGTTTAATACACAATGCATCTGGACACTTTCGCAGAGTTTTATTGTGACTCCTACCGTATCCACAACAATTTAGAAACACCTCGAGATGTAGTGCAAATGTTAGTATAGTGCCATTAGCGAATAATTGATTGTCTCGCTACAATTAACTTCCCTAAAATCACCGCATGCAATTTAAATGGATGCACAAAAGTGTCCCAGGAGAAAAATACACCAGGTGCATAAGACCAGTCGTGGTGTACGTCATGAGATCGCTGTTGGAATTAAGTGCCTTAAGTGCAATTTGCAAATAATGAGTAATTGCTCTGTAGATTTAAAATAAAACGCCCTGCATAAAGTTGGTCTGAGCCCTTTGCACAGGTGTACACTTTACCGCAGTAGTCGATGTCGCAAAATGCTGGACATGTTCATTGATTCTCTCCGCTTTTCTTTTTCTTTGCTCTTTTTAGACCACTCTCTATTAACGGAAAATAGGTAGAGCAAAGCTAGGCCAGAACTGACTATACTGCTATTGTGACGTACGTCTGTTAAGCTGCTCGATCCTCTGTATTTCCCGCAGACGTACTGGTAGAAGTCATTGCACGGGTGAACGTTGAAGTTGAACTGGGACCGTAGCGTATTGGCCACATAGCTGCAAAGCGGCCCGACGCATTTATCTCCCTCTAGGTAAGATGACGGAACAAGATGTCTCGGTTCCGGCGGCGTAGTCGCTGAGATATTCCTAGCCAGCGGTAAAGGCTCTTCCGTTGGCCGCGTTACCAAGGGAGCCTGAGCTCTCGGAACATGCAGGGCGGCTAATGTATCCACCTGCTGTCGGGAGGAAAACAAAGTTGTTCATAAAGAATCAATCTTGCTTTTAGCGAGTCTGCAATGCACTTCTGACACTCAAAAGAACATGTGAACTAGGTACTGCCCCACGAGAGCCAACGCACCTGTCCTCATCGTCTCCCAAGAACTCAAATGCTACGTCAGCTTCATGTGGTTCAAGTAGCCGGAGAAAACGATGTGATATGCTGTTTGCAGTTATCAGCATTTCGAAGTAGGCCGTCTGTTCGTTTTTCTTATTTGTCACAAGATTATGTCATTATTTTTTAATGTGTGCAGTTTCGCTACTCATTCTCTTAAGTAATCCTATTTCCAATCGGCTCATCGTCATTCTCTTCCTAGCGAAATTCAGTTATTACAATATTTTCTCACGAATATATCAATAATAATATGATCATTTCATGCTCCACAACAAGCGTATTTATGGCGGCTGACGGAGGAGTGAAATGTTTTGTAACAATTTGTGATTAACATAAACACGCACTGCAAGACGTTTGTGGATGTGTACGAAATTTAACATGCAAACTGTTCAGTCGGCGGTGCTGTACGACATAACCGTTTTTCTGTATCACACGGTTGAATTACGCTGCAACACATGCAAAGAAAATAAGCAAATCGTATTTCCAGCTTCCTTAAAACCCAATAAATTGAAACGTTAGAAAGAAACCAGCGCAGCATTTGTTCTGTCTGCAAAGTCTGTCATGCTAATTGCGACTACAGCGCTTTCTCAGAATCACCAGTATTTTTCAGCATCTTGAAGGCACCTGGTTTTGGGTACTGCGAAAATTGGCGGGTGGTCAGGGGGTGCTCTAGGTTGAGAATGTGCTAAAATTGCTCAGCAACAGTACGAAGAACACATGGCAAATCATTCATAGAAAAAAAAACTGTTAAATAAGCAGCAAGGTACATATAGTTAAACAGGGATCACTGCGGCATAGTTACATATTCCGAGTACGTTGCACAGGAAACACATGGTGGGGCAAAATGCAATTAAAACACTCTTGCTAGCGAGCCGAGAAATTAACAAAAGGAACACTAAGCACCATTAAAGCACGCCAAACGAAACGCGAACGGAACTTAAAGGGCCCCTAGGCCACACCGAGTTCAAAGGCGAAACAGTAGTGTTTTTCTCGCCTTTACTACGCTTCCTACAAGCGCTATCGACTCCTCGCCACTTATTCCTTCCCAAAACACGCCGAATGTCAGTACTGAGCGTTGAGCCAGTCAGGATTTCGCGCCTTTCAACTACACGCTGGTATCTCCACTTGCGCAGTCGCAAACGCAGAAAACGAAGTGAAATCAGTTTATCGCGCATGATAGTAATGCGAGACGAGGCAGACCGAGCATGCGACTGCATGGCATAGCTGTGTGGGCGAGAGTTCACAGCATGTATCTCTCGTATGTCGCCAATACAGAGCTTATTTCATCCTGACGGCACGTGAAGAAACAGATGGTGTCATGAATTGTGCTGCAAAGACAGGAAACGCCGGGAGAGGATAACGCGCTCGTTCTTCGTATTTTCAGAGGTGGTTTAGGGGCCCTTTATAGTAAACACTACATTGGCTGTGAGAGTAAAATAAATTAAGACATTTGATGTGATCATGTTCATGGTTATAGCACAGTACCTTGGGCAAGTTGGTGATCTATAATCGACATATTTACACAGCGAGAGATGTAGGAGGATTTATGATAGGGCACAACGCAGGCGCTGACTTCAGCTAAATGTTATTACCGAAAACGCTAGATTAATAGACATATAATACACATGATCATGTTCAAAGAAGACGAGTGCTTTTGGATTATTCCTTTCAGCTTTAGAGAATGGTGAAAATGTTACAGTTTAGCCGCAAACGCGAACTAATGAATGCAATATCAACACATCGGAGTGTTCTACGAGGTGAAGTTAGCAACTAACTCTTTTGAGATCCAATCTGGCGTAACTCTACAAAACACTGGCGTAAAGGAACACCGTCGCTCCGGTGAGTGAACGGCTCTCTCTATTATGGCTCAGTGAATACCTTGCATGTGTACACGGATTAGTTGCCCCAAAGGAGTTTAGAAGAGGCTCTAGAAAGGCATCTCTTCTAGCTTTCGCTTGGACTGTGCTGCGCGCTCCGCGGAGGCCTGGTGTTTCTTTTTTTAATATTTAACAAGCACCGATTGTATATGCTCAAATAGCGGCCAGTGAAAGCATTTACACCTTTGAAATACACGTATAAAATGGTCTGGACATTGCAACGCTTGGTATTGTAAAAATAAGAATTACAGGGACAGTACACGTCAATTTCACAATTGCCATTCCTATAGTATGCCCTACCAAGTGCTTTGCGTTCCTTCTTTGCCGTGCTAGGGGAAAAAAGTGAGTGGAGAGAGGTTCGAGCTGTGAGCTCGAGGATAGTAGGGAAAGTCACACGTCATATCGACCTCAAAGTGCGACGGCTGTACTGGCTGTGCTCTTAAATAGAGCGTAGGTGAACTTCGTGCAGAATCTATAAGTCGATGATTGCGACCGTTATGCCAGCTTGAAACCCTCTGAAACAATGCTATGCTTGAACTTTTGTTCAATTCGACACATTAAATCATGTAATTTCTTGAACGGCGTGACTAGCAGCACCAGCTGCGGTGTAGTCCCGAACAGTTCTCCTCTTGGGCTCAAGTACATTTTACGTTCTAGTAAGAAAAGGATCCAAGCAAGGCATTAGGGCAGTGCAAAGTACCCGGCTTGAAAAGGTGCAAATCTGTGAGCAGGAGGTGCCACTGGAGGCCGTATTCAGACAAGTGGACTTGTCTTGGATCAAGACACTGTCCACCTCTTATAACATTGGCTCCAGCAACGCCCCCCCCCCCCCCCCCCCCATTCTAAAATATTCATCAGTAAGACTACAAGGAATTCAAAACTGACCCGTTCCGCAGTTCCCGGAAGAACAGCTTTCCATTAAGGATGATATAAATGTCAGCATGAAGAAACTTTATATTCCACGTGGCTACATTCACGGCAATACGCCGCACCAACCACACCTTGAAGTACACCATTTCTTCTACATGTGCACCCCACACGACGACTGGGGTGACTACGACGCTGCAGCAGCTTTCGCTCTAAAGATGTCACAACTGGAAGTCACTAGCGAGGCGTTATTCCATTTGTTCTTCGGGCGGATGCCAAGGTTGCCGCAGGCACACCTTCTCGGTTAGACACGCCTCTGCAAAAACAACCCTCAATATTGGGCTGAAGGGGGTACCCTGCGACAGGCTGGCGTCCGTACTCGGCTAGCCGTACTGAACCACCAAGCTCAGTACAACAGGTCTCCATAGCAGAATCGTGCTAGCTCTTTCCCACTGCGCGATTTGAGCCATAGTTCGGTGGGCAATGCGCTTACCTGGGCGCTGCGAAAGCTTCTTAGCCCGGTTTTGTGGCCCTTTCCGCGTGGTAAAAGGCTTAGGTCCGATGACACTTCTTTTATCCGTTACTGCTGATGTCAGTGACAACCGTCGCAAATGCATGTTTCCTCCTCATGCGAGCCTGGCGAAATTTTAGGTCGCTCGTGATATATGCGCCACGCTTCTGCCTTACTCTTGAGCGAACTCGAGGGGAAAGGGCACGGCGAGTGTAACGGTGGTAAGGAAAGCCGCGTAATAGAAAATAGCCCGAGGAGGTAAAGGATGCAATGATGGCTGCCGATCGTAGTTAATAATATGCCTACATGTAAGTGACATGCTTTCCGTTGCAATATGACCCGAACCTTATGTCCTCAGGGTTCTCACCGTGATGTCATCTTTGACAGGCGACTGCTCGGTGACCATGTATACGAGCAGAAGTGTACAGCAGAGCAGTCCTAACAGCAGAATAATCAGGCCGGTTAGGAAAATGATTATCCAACGGCACTTCCGGCCTTCCGCGCTGTCAACCTGCGGATGTCAGGAATGGTTGAGGAGAGGATCCTGTGACCCCTGGGTCATCCGCGTAAATAACAGGGACAACTGGTTCGGAAGCTGTGAGAAGGATTTTAGCGGTACACATTCTCTTGAGTCGTCACTAAATATACAAGAACGTAAACCAATGAACAACTGAGAAATTTATTGAAGTTAATTTATTTCGTAGCGAATTTGCCCTTTAATAACCCGCTTACTCATATGGGCTGTAGGATAGGAATTCACTGAAAAATATAAGCCAGGGATTCGACAGGTGGTAAATCCCATGATGCCTTTACTACATGAGCTTTCTAGTATTATGGCGCATTTTATAGAGCCAGAAATATCCCTATCCGAAGCGAGACAACAATCATTACCAATTACCAAAGGAGCCTCGCGGCAAGGTGTCGACAACGTGCTCCGGCGTGCGATCTATCTATCTATCTATCTATCTATCTATCTATCTATCTATCTATCTATCTATCTATCTATCTATCTATCTATCTATCTATCTATCTATCTATCTATCTATCTATCTATCTATCTATCTATCTATCTATCTATCTATCTATCTATCTATCTATCTTCATTGTGTGCTCTAGGTGGTGCAAATGCATAAACAAAAGAATACTTCTTGTACGAAATTTTTGTTTAAACGGAACGGTAGCATGATTGCAAGTATGCGAGTCGCGGTAAGTTATGCGCGCAAAAATAAAAAAAAATGCTAATCAGATGGTAGATTTGAAGTTAAGACGGCTCTCTCTACACACACACACACACACACACACACACACACACACACACACACACACACACGCACGCACGCACGCACACACACGCACGCACGCACGCACGCACGCACGCACACACACACACACGAACACACACGCGCACACACACACACACGAACACACACGCGCACACACACACACGCACACACACACACACTCACACACACACACACACACACACGCACACATACACACACACACACACACACACACACACACACACACACGGTGTTTCAGATAACTAGCACCATGTATTAAAAAAACTAAAGGCGCTACGCGTTTCGAATAGGCAGAGTATTGGTCAGAGCCATACAGAGCACGTCAGAATATTTTTTTCCCAGCTGCCAAGCTCGGCAATTGACAAAAATTGCTGCATTAACTTTTTACGTACTAACCATAGCTAAAAATCTTCAATACAAAAGTTGTGGCGCTTTCCCAGGAACATCGTTTTTTTTTTTAAATCTGATTTTACGGTAACTCCCCTGGTTATTTTTTTCCAACGTTTCTTTAAAGCTCGCGGATTTAAAATAAAATACCTCGCGACTGCCGCCTAACAGCATAGCACTTTTAGTGCCCTCTAACCAAAGTTGATTGAATTATCAATGACTGCTCCGCCCATAAAGGCCGATGAAGAGGCTATCGGTGACCGCGCTAGACGTTAAGTCATGGTCGGGAAATGCCGTCTAAATAAATCAATAAATCACTAAAAATATTTTACGACAATGCGGACACCGCGTGCGAGTGGATCTTTTATCTCCGTCGCTCATGGCACCGTCGCCCTCGCCTTCTCCATCGTGTGTCTTCATTGGTGCGAGAAAAAAAAATGTTTAGGCTTCATGAAATGCTGCCTACCGTCTCTTATGGCATTTGCCCGTGGCTGCTGCTTCTACGTTGAAAAAGTTTTTTTTTCTTAAAATGGTACGCCCCTTTTATCGCTTAACATACTCGCCACAGTCACCGATGGCCTCTTTTAATTGACATCTGTACGCGGAGCAGCCGTTTTACAATTCGTTCAACTGACATTTGAGGGCAGTGAAAATGCCACGCGTTAGGCGCAGTCACGTGGTTTTTTTTTTTAAATTCGCGCGATTTAAAGAAAGTCTAAAAAAGCCTAATGAGGGCAGTTACCTTTGAATAAATTTTGAAAATCTCATGGTTCTGAACGAGCGTTACAACTTTTGTATTGAAGAGGTTTCGCTAGAGTTAATATTCAATGGTCCACTAACAAATACTTGTTAATTACCGAGCATGTGAGAGTTAAAAATATATCACGACGTGCTCTAGAGGGCTCAGAACAATACTGAGCACAATCTGAGACGCGAAGCTCCTATAATTGTCTTTTTTTAATGCTTGTCGCTACTTAGTTCAATACACATAAATTGCAAGTATGCCTCGAAATCTCGAAGAACAGTTCATGCGTAAGCTTCCAAGAAACAATAGCTATGATGTAAGCGACGCTAAATAACTGGCTCGTTGGTTCTCCGGATAGCTCCCTTTTTCCACTGACAAAGTTCGCTAACAGACGAGCAAGGCAGTAATATTGAAAAGCGAATGACGTTGGGCTAGTTGGTGTTGCATAGTTTGAAGTTCACGACAGCGCGCAAAACAAGTATGAAGAGAAAACGAACGACACCAGCGCTGGTGTTACCTATGTTGCCTATGTGGATAGGTATTACCTATGTTCTCCAAGTGCGTGGTACGATGCTATATGGCGTTTTCTTGTACTACTTAGTTTGTCCCCTGGTGTGGACAAATAATTAAAATTGCTGTTCCAGGCATTAATATTACCCGAATAATAAAAGGAACATCGGGATTACTTTGAAGTCTTTTGTTCCGGTGTCTCTCGCAGGCTGTGTGTTGTCCGGGGATGTCAAGCTAAGCTAGAGAGAAAGGAAACCTGCTACATTACCATGTTCCGGCAGAGTGGGCCTGGACGTTCCAGAAACAGAGCCGGCGACCTTGTACGCGGAAAACCGAGGTGCTTTGTCAGTGCAAAACCAAGAAGCATTTCCTGCTACGGGGGTTCTTCTTCTTCTTCTTCTCCTCATGTGATGCCTCGCACCCAATGCAGGGGATTGGCCGTGCAGTAAGTGAATATTTTCCAGCATTTCCTCTTATGTATTACTCGTAGAAGCTATAGTTAACTCATTTAATGAATTGAGGTGCGAATTGGAAGGACCCTGTTCACAAAGCACCATTATCGATTTACGGTTTCCTTTTCTGCACATCAGCAGTGGTGCCCCATACCCAATACAGAGGGAAGAAACGTTGTAGAAAAGAGGAACGAACGGCCATAGTGAGTCACCCTCTGAGGAGGAGGTAAAACTTTATTAGACCAAGGGATTCGGGCACGTACGTCCCAGGGTCTCCGAACGACCCTACTGCGCTATGTGTTCTTTAGCTCGTGCAGTTCCATGATGTGGGCGGCCCGGTCAGTGGCGATCTTCTGCTTCGCCGGGTCCGCCGAGAACGACATCTAATGGGTCTGTCCAATACCACCGAGATTACTAGCTCAAGGCCTCGGCATGCGTCCCGTGACTTCACGCACAACAGATCGGCCTCAAAGTTGGCTGCACTTAGTCCGTTCACTCCATACTAGCGGCGCGTTGTCCCAAACCCAAATTGATTTCGCTCGCTCGTCCTACGCGTAGAAACATGGAAGGAAATTATGGCTGCGCACTAATAACCCAAGGACACAGAAGACACGGACGAGCGCAAACCTTTCAACTGTCTGTATTTTTCGTCGTAGTCAATGAATAGTCAATGAATTGTCGATAATAAATAAAGCGAATGCGCATTCGCCTGCGCACGCCCAGAATTGCATGTGTGCTCTGAATCTCAGAGGCATCAAACTTTTGGGCAGTGCCATGATAGCACTGCCCGGTAACTGATGGAAGCCTTTTAAATCTCGAAAAGCGGGGATGCTTGTGTTAGCCAAACTTCAGTTTCTTTATTCGATGGTGAAACGAGGTTCTAGCGTGGCATGTTGTAATCTGCAGAGTGTGACAATGCGATTATCGTTGTAACCATGTGGTCGGTGGGCATATTTATTGACTACGACGAAAAATACAGACAGTTGAAAGTTTGCGCTCGTCAGTGTCTTCTATGTCCTAGTGTTATTAGGGAGTGTAGGCTTACGCCACAGGAGCGAAGGAAAGACACGCCTGAACCATATTCGACGCCAGCAAGGAAGATGAGCCGTGGCTTCATGTGCCACAGCTAAGCGCCGTCTTTATTTTCTTCACTTTCGGTCGCGCGCTCTCCGTTTTGCGCGCCGCCCAAATGAGGGCGCTACAGGGCCCCCCCGTGTAGACTGGAAGTCGGAATGTGACATGCCGTCTTTGGTAGTCCAATGGGAGGTCAGGCGTAGATGAGAGGCTCGTTGTGGAGGAGGAGCTCGGGGTACACCAGGACAGGCTCGGGAATAAGAAGGCGGAGTCTGTCGACAGTGTAGAACCCCACTGTCAGACGCGCGCTTCCAGCGTGAGGACGAGGACTTGAGTACTGGGGATGCAACTTTGCATGCAGGCGACGTCATCCCATGCGCTGAGGGCGCTGCCTTGAGTTGCCTGCGTCCACGTATCCAGCGTGGATCAACTGTGCGAGAGTGCTCAAGGGCGGCACGCGCCAGCTCAAGCCTGTAGACAGTCAATGGAGAGTGCTGTGCACGCGGACAGCGCTGCCGACAACGTTAAAGGCACCGTGGGGCGTCTCGCGACGCTGAAACGGAGAAGTCGGTAATACCGCTTGCTGCAACCGCTGTAGCCAAGCTCTGGTTTGCGGATCCGGCCGTGGACAGGAGCCGATCGACAGGCGGCTGATGAGGGCGATCGTTGTGACCAGTGTCTTGGCACGTTCGAAACAGTCCATGCGCCGCGTTTGCGTCATGTGAAGGGCGCCGATCACTGGTGCCGAAATGATCAGTGCTGGCTTCGGTGGAGTCAGGCTGCAAGTTTTCAGGCTTAGAAGTCGAGTGGTGAGAGGAAGGACACCCTGCCACCGTACCGAGCGCATTGACCTCGCCGGCAGGTTGGCGCCGAAGCTCCTTCTCAGGTGAAACGTCCTCGGTGTCTTCACGGCAGGTGGTAGGTCCCGAACCTCGGAATTGCAGCCCGTTTTCGCGTGGTGGACGGTCGGGTTGCGTAGATGGTGATGCCTCCGGAATCGGTGGGCATGCAGCATGCGAGACGTTGTCCGCAATAGACTTCACGGTAAGAGGAATTGTTGCCAGCGTGGAGTCTGCGGTGTCACAGCTGCCGTGGGTCATCGCCGCGTGGAAACACGCATGGGTGGCCAGCGTGGACTCCGGAGTAACATGCTTCTCTGTGGACGGGTCAATAGATCGAGGAACTTGAGCTACCTCGTTGTGTTGACTGGGCGTAGGATGGTAGGCGCTCGAGACGCACCGTGAGGCAGACTCGGTTGAGGTGGGTGAGGAGGTTAAGTGACTTACTGTACGGGTGGTTTCCTGTGGGGGGCTTTGCTTAGCGCCGCAGAACCGGAGGATGGCGTCCCGTAGTTTGTCGTAGGGGCGCGGGCCCGTCGAGAAGTAAGTGAGGCGGCGTTTGAGGTCAGGTGGGAGTACGTACTCGAGGACCTCAAACATAAATTCCTGGAGCCAGATGTTGTTGAGCTCCAGGGCCGCCTCGAACTCCACGAACCATGTTTCGGTGCCAGCAAGGAAGATGAGCCGTGGCTTCACGTGCCACAGCTAAGCGCCGTCTTTATTTTTTCACTTGCGGTCGCGCGCTCTCCGTTTTGCGCGCCGCCCAAATGAGGGCGCTACAGGAGTTTTAGGATAGTGTACGCAAAGCTTTGATGTGTTTGCGGTCGCCCGCTATTTCCGTCACTTAACGCGGGCCCACCAGAAGTTAGCGTACGACGCATGCGCAGTGGCGACAAACGCTCACGCCAAGCTTCGCGTACGTTATTCTAAAACTGCTTATTATTGCGCAGCCCTAATTTTCTTCCAAGTATAAACCTACTCGCCGAGCAGCAAGTGTTATGGAGCGTAGAAACTAAAGTACCGCATCTACAGTTAAGCGTGCAGCCAGGCAGGGGACTATCGTCATAGTTTGAAGCCTCCAGCCGCTTTGTTCACGCATGGAAAGAAACCGTTTTCTGCGTGAATTAAGCTCATGCTACTTTGAATTATTAAGGGCGAAAGCCTTACAGGTCTTATCAAACGCGAAAATTCACTGGTGTCCGGCGTCGGCATCTTGTCGAGGTTCACACGAGTGACGCAAAAATCGTCACCACGTGATGACTTCGCCATGTCACATCATCGTAACGCACAGATCGCCAAAAATTTGTGACGTCGTGGTGACATGACGTCACACGACCTCATGACATGCACGCTCTAGGTTGGGCAAGGGTGAGCCCATCACTGAGACAGTGCAAAACCAGGTTAGGTGGCTCCGATCCTGGAGACAATTCAAAACCACATTAGGTGCAGGAAAGCTCTCGGAGGGTGGTGGCGCAGGAACAATACATCTACTGAGAAGATATAAAAAAATAACCGCATCTTCATGAAGTGAATGATGATGAGTGGGCAAAGCAGGAGGGTCGTTCGGTGTTACCATAAATCATCCGTGAGTTTGCCCACTCACGCATGTAAATCAGTCACGAAGCAGCGCACAGTTCTATACAATGTTTATTGGTCATAAATGGTATGCCGTGTTGAGTTATAGATTTCGTTTTGCCTTCATTATTGCTGGTTTGTGGTACGTGAAGGGTAGAGGCAATGTTTATTCGATCGGATCTGGCCTGAAGTTGGCAAAGACGAGGTCTTTCCACGTTCCCCTGGTGGTTTCGGTTGTTTCCAGTCATACGAAATGCATCATCCTTGATCTTCTTCAGGATCGCAACCGCGGTCTGCTTCGTAGATGCGGCACAATATGGACGCTCATCTCACAGAGGTGAAATCATCTCGTCGGCCTCCCTGACTGGGACCACCTCTTCTAAAGCGGAGCAGGTTGCTACTGCTTTGGCACTCTTGGATGACAAGAGTACGCAAATCTACTCAGATTCTAGATCGGTAGTCAGGGCGTTTGTCTCGGGCTCCATAGCGAAAGAGGCCACACGACGTCCTTAAGAACAGGACCATAACTATGCACACGATCACTTGGCTCCCGGCACACATAGGTCAAAATTAGGACTCGCTCACCAACCTCAATGACATCCATCGCCCACTCCCAAGTGCGTGTACTAACTCTCCGCGCAGGAGGAGAAGCCTTGTCACAGAGCAGGGTTCAAGAGGTCCGAGACACTTTATTCACATTTAATGAATTCACAAAGCACTTCTATCTGGAAAGAAGAGTATTTCCTCCACCACACAAAAAGCTCACGAGACCACAGGCGATGACCCTTAGGATGCTACAAACTAATTCATATCCGAATCTCGCTTTCATGCACTGTCTATTCCCAAGCGACTTCAGCTCGGAATGCCCTGGCTGCGGGGGAACGTGCGGTTTAGAGCACATGCTTTGGCGGTGCCCCTCGTTACGTGGGGATAAGGACCTCATAGAGCAGAACTGGAGCTCGGCCCTCAAGAGCTCGGAATAGCAGCATCAACTTTGGGCTGTCCAGAGAGCCTGCGATGCGGCGGTTAGGCTAGGTCTAAATGTCCCCACGTGGGAGCGGCCCGCGGCGTCACCCTAAGGGGTGGCACTTCTCCGGATCTTTAAATAGAGTTCTTCGTACCGTATACCAAACGCATCGTAGAGCCTGTCGCGGCCCGTTTGCCGTTGAGCCGCCGCTTCCCGCGCCCTCAATTCCGAGTCCACTGGGAGTTTTTGTCGTTTTACCGCCGCTTCCCGCGCCTTACGTTCGTTTTCTTCCATGGCAGAAAGTGAATTCTCCATGGTCGTCATCGTCATCGCGTACCTTGCACGTGCTAACGCGCTTATTCTAGTTCTTGTTCTTGTTAACCTTCTGCTGTGGCTCACACCCACTGTGGGGGATTGGCCAAGAATTGAGTGGTCTTATACCCTATTATGAAAGTTTAGAATAATGTGGTTAAATAATAAAAACCTAACAAATTTTATATGAAATTTTGATGCTCTCTCAAATGTATAAAAATAATAATACTTTCGTCATCAGCGTCATTGTCGTCGTCATGGTGTATAGTGGGTACCTTGCATGTGCTGTGCACGCCCCCCGCACGCCGACAAGGCTTGGTCTTAAGGTGCTTCGCCACTAAAAGTTGTCGCTAAGGGGCATGTAGGGAAGGGTGTTTCAGCCCCACTAGCGTGAAACCTGGGGAGCGGCGAATCACACCGTGTTCACAGCTCTTACACAGAGACCCGCAGTCCGCTTTAGGGGCGAAACACCTATAGGTCTAGGTTTTTCCGTTGTCTATTATCCGTTGTCCGACACAGCACATGCAAGGTACCCAGTATACGCCCATCGTATGTCCCTCACGGCACAGCACATGCAAGGTACCGACTTACGCCCACCGTAACATTCATGAAATACAAAATTACACCATCTCCCGCTAAAGGGAACCATGTGTAGATGTGAAGCAGCGGGCGCTAACGCTTACACTGGCGGCGGCGTTGACGCTGGCGCTCATCGCAGCGTTGCGCACGAGAGAAAACTGGGGAGGCGCAAACAGGCAGTGATGGAGCAGTGTTTCCTACTGGAACATGCCAATCGCTGCTAATGGGCAATGAGAGACAGAAGACTCCGACTGGACACACAGACCCGCACTCCGCTTTTAGTTAACGCGCACGCTGCGAATTTTTATTGTTCAACAACGCACAGGAGAAATCTTCCACCGGCACCACCTTGGAGGTCAAGATCCATTGCCATATATACGGGATGGCCAGTGAACGGTTGTGCAGCGCGAACAGTCGGTTTTTTCAACCAAGAAACTCGCTAGCAGACGCTGCCTGCGTCGGCGTCGCGAGGCGAGAGAGGGGGAAGCGGAGGAGAGGCGAGAGAGGGGGGTGACACGCATGCGCAGTGGGAGTGTGAACGCCGTGGGCAGGGATGCGTAGAGGAGAGAGGGGGGAGCGTAGGAGAGGAGAGAGAGGGGGGGGACGCGCATGCGCAGGGGGAGTTAGACGCCGCGGGCAGGGATGGAGAGAGGGGGGGAGTGTAAGAGGGGAGAGAGGAAGGGAGGCGCATGCGCAGTGAGGGGGGTGGTTGCCGTGGGGAGGGATGCCTAGAGGAGAGAGAGGGGGAGAGGAGGTTTTTTATTTTTATGTTTTCTTTAACTGTTTGCGCATGCGCAGTAAGGGTGGGCACGCGGCACACCACCACCACCACCACCACCACCACCGGATTAAGCTTCGCCATAAGATGCTTCACATCTAAAAACCTACTGTGCTACTATGCAATTCGTCTTTCTGCTTATAAGCGAGGTAACCGCTACGCATCTGTAAGCCAATTATGTGCACATCGTTTGTGCTGTAGCTCATAACGATCAAGAATAAGCGCGTTCCAGACCACACATTCTCTTTCTGCCATCACAGCACAGCACATGCAAGGTAAACACTATACGTCGCGACGATCACGATAACGCTGATGACGATGAAGAATAAGCGCTTTCCAGAACACGCATTTTCTTTCTGCAGTGGATAAAAACCATCGTAAAACGTGCTCTCGCCCGCGAAAGGCAAAGCGGCAACGCCGACAACAAGCTGCTACTCCGGGGGTGAGAGCGCGGCGTGCGGCTGCTCAACGTCTACGCAGACAGCAAGCTACCCTGGAAAACTCGGGAAGCAGCGGCAAAACGGCAACGCCGACAACAAGCAGTCCACCGCGGAGTTGAGGGCGCACGGAAGCGGTGGTTCAACGGCAAAAATAAATTGTATATACTATATACACGCGTTGTCACTTATTTACATGCGCCAGTGAGTTACGGTAAGAACGGTGTCCAGTGCTTAGCCCACTCCACATCATTCACTTCGTGTAGATGCGTAGATTATTTAGTTAAAGCGCTCGCTGCGAATATTTATTGTTGAACTACGCACAAGACAAATCTCCCACGGGCACTACAATGCAGGTCAAGATCCAGTGCCTATATTTATACGGGGTAGGCCGGTGAATGGTTGTGCAGCGCGAGTAGTCGGTTTCGTCAATCAAGAAACTGGCTAGCAGACGCTGCCTTCGTCGGCGTTATCTTTCGCGGTCGAGGGGGGCGCGTTCTCGTTCCTTGAGATCTGGTACTTAGCGGTCATCGCAGAAAGAGCGTTTCCATAGTGAACGCACACCGTGTGCTCTCTCTCGCCACGCGGCGAGCGCTGAGACGATGGCATATCTACCCAGATATACGTGTGGACACGGGTCTACATGAAGCCTTGGGTTTTAGGGACAACAATGGAAAGCTGAACACGTCCGCGATAGAAATAAGTAAGAGACGGTTAGAGTATTGGTGGCAGAAAAGTAGAGATAAAGGACAAAAATGAAGAAGGGGGGAAAATAAGGTCATTCTGCCTTAAGAAGCAGAGAGATGGACCGTGAACTTATATTTTTCTTTGCTGTAATAACATAGATTTAATCAATGTAGATAAGGCATTAGGCCACCATAAAAAGAAAGTTTTTTTTCGAGCCTGGTGGCAGACATGTCACCGCCCCGTTATAAAGGGGACGCTCATAGCATCCATCCATCCATCCATCCACCCTCTCTCTTTGTGCTCAAGCGAATCGACCGTCGCGACAGCCGCAGCAGCAGATCACGGTGCACGCCGACACGCCGAGACCCTAAGGTGCGTCGTCCCTAAAATTTCAAGAGAATTTCAAGCACATGATGTGAAGATCACGCACAATCCATTCCAAAAACATAGAAGCAGTTTCGCGTTTCGCAGCCTGCTGCTTGCTTCGCAGCGTCAGACACGACCTGAAGAGACGCCTTATGTGGAAGCCGTTACTGTCGTAGGTAGTTCAAAGTAATGATTTTAATCTCTTTGACGGTTGTTTGGCACCAGCGCAAGAAAAATATGGGTGACGGCCTGACAAAGCTATATATATATATATATATATATATATATATATATATATATATATATATATATATATATATATATATATATATATATATATATATATATATATATATATATATATACATATATATATATATATATGTCCTTTGTTAAGTTCTTGCATGTCGTTGCTTTCTTCTACATCGTCAGGAAAATAAAGATTTAAACAGCTTGGCACTAATGGGGTCAAGCCTCGACAAAAAACGGAGCTGGGGGGGCCTCTCTTGTTTCTGGTTATTTTTCTATTTGTTCTTCCTCTATCTTCCTTTTGTTGTTTTCTGTAACTCGTCTCTCTTTCTTTATATTTCTGTCCTCTATTTCTCTGAAATCTCTAAAGCTTTATGTCTTCTTTGTCTTTCTTCCCTTTCCCTTTCCCTCTTTATTTCTCGCTTTCTCTAGTCGTAATAATCACTCATATCATTGTTAATTGCACGAAAATTAGCTGTGCTAACTTTTTTAATGCGCTTTGCCAGTTTTATTTTATACCTGTGGGAACAATGGCGCATTACATATATGAATCTGGAGTTACATGGTGCACTACTAAAAATATTAGGAGCCTTTCTCGTAACGGGAAGATGAGGCAAGCGATGCTTGGCATGGCCATGCCTCATTTATTATTTTTATTTCTAATTCTATTTCTTTCTTTCTTTCTTTCTTTCTTTCTTTCTTTCTTTCTTTCTTTCTTTCTTTCTTTCTTTCTTTCTTTCTTTCTTTCTTTCTTTCTTTCTTTCTTTCTTTCTTTCTTTCTTTCTTTCTTTCTTTCTTTCTTTCTTTCTTTCTTTCTTTCTTTCTTTCTTTCTTTCTTGCTAACGTATAGCGCAATGCTCCCTCCTCACTTCTTTCATATCGGCCATTGGACCTTGACACACGCCCTAAGCATCACGACACTTCTGATGCTAGAGGCAAAAACGAAGGTCATGGGTGGAACGATGAAATGGGGGGCACAGAAGGCAGCAGTCAAAGGCGGCAGCATGAAATGTCGGATAATTTAACCTCGATGAGATATATGATTTTCATATCAGAAGCGGCTCATCGCCGACAAGAGCACAATCAACAGAGCATCAAGTCCTTGGAAAACGGCGTATACAAATACGCTCGTGACCAGCGCACTATCGAAGGCCTATTTGTGTACACCCTTTTTTTCTGTTCGTCCACCAGGTTTCTAGCGAAACAATGCCACCGCCACCGTCGCCAAAATGTGTAACTCATATATAAGCTTTGCATAAACGGAAAAGTTGCATTAACAAAACTGATCAACACATACGGATATGGCGGTGAATACTGCCGGCGTAAACACCGGCACACTCTGTCAATGCCTCTCGTCAACGAATAAAAGCGTGGGTCTCGCAGGTCTGACTCGTTATGTGCGCTTGAAGCGATACCTTCGCACGAAAGATAAAAAAAAATCAACAGGGGCAGCCGCTGCAGCCACCAAATCGCAAGCTCACTTGTCTTCGTAGATGTAGCAAAGGTCGGCTTTCCGTATCACATCCACGTGTGCTCCTTCATCCTTCTCTCCCGAAGACATGAAAGATGAACCCATCTTCATCTATTGAAGCTTACAGATTTACATAAACTTCAGCCTAACTCGGGATTTACCCTGGTATAAAAAAGTACAGTCCACGTGGTAATTTTCCGTTCACAGCTTTTTTCGCTTATGGCTGTCGGAAAGAAGAATGGCTTCACCGAGTGGGTTGCTTTTAAAGCATTCCACTGACAAGTAATTTTTGCGAAAACAACATCGCTTGATATGGAATGAACTGCGTCATGCTTGGCCATTCTTATGCGTGAACATCAGATGTCGAGTTTATTAGGCGTGAATAACGGGAAAGAACAAGCGTGACTGACGAAGGGTGAAAACCAGGAACGATGGCGTGCGGCATATTACCAAAAAGTGCACTTCTGCCGTGGATTCATCCGAGTCCTAGCCCCGCAGTTAAAGGCAGTCGAGAACTCCGGCATGTTCATCAGCGGCACAATGCACCGCGAGCGGTATGGTGCATAGCGTTCGGCCAGTTCACTGTCATTGGCGCAATATGCCACACAGTGGTTTATGAAGAAGAGTTGCTCCGATGTCAGGTTGAGGCCGACTAGTTGTACGCTTAGATATTTTTGGGGTAACGAAGCGAAGGCCGCATACGCAATCATGGTTCCTACGAGGTCACAGAGGTTTTCAGAGTCCACCTCGTCGTCCCAAGTCTCCTCCTGACGACTTAAGGACAGCTGCAAAAAAGTGACACTATGGATTAGATGGTAGAATAAAGTGCTGTCTTGAATCAAGCAGCTCAGTCAATTTACAACTGGCCAGGTTACCTAATTTGGAAAATCAGCGGCACTTTTATTGATCGGTCTGTTTGGTTGCCCTGTTTTTGTTTGTATCCTTCGTTAGACAATGGTGAAAAAATGACATCTTGACATTGAAGTACTTTGACGTAACCACATGGGCTATGTTTATACCGGTGTGACGTATATGAAAAATGTGGAAGTCGGTTGTCTTCACGGTCTCTTGGAAAAACCTTTTTTTTTTTTGCATTTGTTGTTTTTTGAAAGGTCATGGCAGCTCGGTTGTCGCTGTCAGCTGCTCTCAAAACGTAAAGACAAATTTATTTCAGTTGAGCATTCCTGCATGTTGTAATACGCGCGCTTTGCCTTTGGAAACTGGCACCCATTCGCATCTGAAAAAATCGGACCCCCCCCCCCCCCCCCCAAAAAAAAAAAAAAACGGCGCATAAATCTAGCTATCCTACGTGCCTATGTTGGTGCTGAACTGTTAGAGAAAAGAAATATCAGGCACTTCTTCCGAAAAGTGAAGCCAGTTAGATACTTTTGAAATCCGAGGAAACAGCGCAGCTGGCTTGCAAGCACCGCCACCTGGGGAACGCAGATTGACTTCTTTCTTCAGTACCTTCCTCTTTCTTTTAATAATTTTTATTTTCTCCTCTGTTTCTCTGTTCTTTTTATTCTCTGTATTTCTAATTTCTTTCTCTCTGAATTCTCTTTTTCTCTCTATGTCTTTCTTTCCCTCTCTATCTCTTTGTAGTCGCTGTATCGCCTTGTATATATTTTCTTTTTTTTTCTATGTGTTTCTCTGTCTCTCTCTGAGTAGGCCTACTTGTTTTTCCCTTGCTCCTTTCCCTCCTCCTCACCCATACTTCCCTTTCCCACACCATGGTATACTGTAATTAAGGCCCCATGTTTACGGATAAATCCGAAAAAAATTCGTGATAGAATCACCGGTGAAACTTCTGACCATTCGGATATATCCGATAAACACCGAGTTTAAGAGGGCACTATCCAAGGCCAAAGGAAATTTTGAAAGCTGAGAATGTGCACTCTCAAAGGGCCTACCTCCGTCAGCGGTGGAAACCTCGTAAAGTAAGCTTGCATCTATTACAACAAGGTTGAAGGTTGTAATACGAACAAACAAAGTATTTTGCATTCCAGTAGTTGCGCTTGAATGTATCTGTGTTTGTGCGTTCAAACCTTCCTAGACATATGAACTACAACTAGTGTGTTCACATTGTTGCGTTTCAAATATCATTCCGTCATAGATTTAGAAGTATTGAGAATAATATTAATAATAATAGGTCCTTTATTTTTTTATCAAGAAGATGACGCAGGCCGGAAGAAAAAGCTGAGAAGCGGTCTGACTAGCTCCTGCCCCCCACAAAAGGACACTTTGACGTGTTTAATTCAGTGCGCATCAGCAGCCTTATTAACAGTGTAGAAAAACAGGAAGCGAGAAAAAAGTAAAGGATGGAGAAACAGCATTATCAGCAACAATGCGACGCATATTCATTAGAAATAAAATTGATAAGAACCCATTGCAACAACTTATAATGCAATATTAAACACCGGTTTCGGAGAATTGGAGGTTTATCACAAGTAAACTCCGATAAACAGCGATATTCCTCCAAAAAAAATCAACTCCGAAAAAACGCCCTCCGAATTTCAAGAAGAATGAACTCCGAGAACACGGATCCCCTACTATAATACACAAGGCTATGTCCTAATCTGCTGGCGCGACTTTATAGCAGAGTGGTTACGACGCTCGCCTTTGAATCGTTTACACGTGGGTTCGAATCACGCTTCCCCAAGCATTTTTTTTCGTGAAAATTTCTGTCTTTCTCCTTCTATCGCTTTCTTTCCCTCTCATTCTTTCTATCTTGCTTTTTCTCTCTCTGTACCCATTCTCTCAACCATCAAAGTTATGACATCCCCCCGCTAGACAAATCAGCGCACGTGTCTGGCGGCAGAGCACTAGAGGACGAAGATGGAGAAGAGTATGAAAATAGGGCGTGGCGGTCCATAATGACGATAATTTTCTATCTACGCCGAATGGCCAACCTCGTCAATAACAGTACTGCTGCAGAATGGAACTTTAAGTTTAATAATGCTTCTGGAATCTATTTCCTAACAACTTTACCATGATTCCTAATAATATCCGTTCTTACAATATAAACTAAATTTCTCACTTTCACTAACATTGTCTCTCAAACTTAATGAGATTACAGGAACTCCCTTGGGCTGTGAAAATACTTGACAATTTTGGCATTCTCCTCTTTTAAGTCTGTTCTGCTCCATTTTGGATGTTGTTCGTAACTCACCCCTTCTTTCGGGCGAAGGCGAAACGTGTGACGTATGAAACCATGGTAGGCTTCATCCATTCCCTTCGGGATCCATCCCCTTTCGTCCCGAAGCGAATGGATATCCCCTTTTAACGGGGTAATCGTGTTCTTACCATTGTCACTTGTTACTGTTTTGTTCCCGGATCGCACAAGTAGCCTGGTTTGTTCAGCCCGTTTTAATTCGTTATATATTCACTGTTTGTGTGTTCTGGTCCTGCCTCTTGTTAAGTTTCGATGGCGGCGAAATGGTAGAGGCCCGTGTACTGTACGATGTCAGTGCACGTTGAAGAACACCAGATGGTCGAAATTTCCGGAGTCCTCCACTACGGCGTCTCTCATAATCATATCGTGCTTTTGGGACGTTAAACCCCACATATTATTATTATTATCTTGTTAAGTTCTAACAAACTGCGACCTTGCACGCATGTCTCACACACTCCCCCTGACCTTATTTGCTGTTCTTCTAGTCCCTCCCCCTATCCCGTTCCAACGAATCGCGACGGTGTGTGTATCTGTGTATGTATCGTGGGAATCTGTACTTAAACCCGAACTCCATGTACCATTCGCATCTTTGGTACAGGCCGGTCCCCGGCCGGAAGCTCAGAATGAATGTTATGCTTTTCACTGTGACTTTCTTTCACATATATATATATATATATATATATATATATATATATATATATATATATATATATATATATATATATATATATATATATATATATATATATATATATATATATATATATATATATATATATATATATAGCGAAGTGAACCCTAAGGTACACCTCCTCACCACTCACCACAGATTTATGCGATCGTCGCAAGCACAGCGCCCTTTTAGTGTACTCCTCTTGGAAGGCGTCCGTTCGCCACGTTGCAGATTGGACCTTTTTGACGTCAAATGCATGCATGAGCTCGTGGCCTATCATCTGAAACAAGCCACACAAGTGTAAGGGATGAAAGTACGTTGGGCAGAATTGCGTAATGTTGATTTATAGAATTTTACAAAAGATTTCTCTAGTTCATGGTCATTTCATGTGGAAGAAAAGATAATAAATTACGCACCCGATACGTCTACTCACAGGCGCACACTAACATATCCTGCTCGATACCTCTACACACAAAATTTCATAACGCTCAAGTCAATGAGCGAGAAAACATAAGTGATTGATATCATTTTCCTTCGTTTAAGAGGAAGCTGCAACATTAAGGAAGGGTGAATTTCGCAGCTTAATGTGCAGTCACCCCCCCCCCCCCCGACTCTTTCTGACTCGCTCATTCTTTTGATACGCTGTGAAATCCTCTGAGAATGAAGAACACGCGTCGCTTTTTACGACCTCTGTAGTCCGAAGAGGTGCAGGACAGTATTATTGCGACAGCAATTATATGAACAATGTCGGCGGATTTTTGCCGTCGCCGTCATGTACGGTATATGTATATGTATATATTGTGAGACAACGTTCAGGCCTCAACACTCATCCATATAAAAGCCACGAAAGAATTCTGAAGCACCCGACCAGGGAATTGAACTAGCGTCCCCTAGCTCCGCAGCACGCCGCCTTAGACAACTCTACCACGCTCCATGCATGCGCCGGCATAATAATGGCAAGCTATCTATATACACCATTTACCGCTTGTGGTTCGCATACCTCGGAGGAGGTTCAGCGTGATCTCAGTTACGCAAAACTGCTACATTCTCGGTTACGTAATCTGCCTTTGAGACGCGCACGAAAAAGTGGCCCTATTCTGTGCCACTCGCGATGTGGAAAGAAAAAGTCAGAGTTTCACCGCAAGGGTGTAGCAATGAATGTGATAACAACAAATTGCAATGTTATACGAAGTGAGGCTCGCAGCTAACTCTTTTGATCCGATCTCACGCAACTCTACAAAACGCTGGTCTAAGCGGATACGGCCGCTCCAGGGACACTCTTCGCACATTTTTATTCGCGTTGAGAGTGCACCACCTAGAACGGTGTGCGAGGCGAGCCGGCCGCTGAAGGCTGCTGAGATAGCGAGATAACGTGCCCGCTAGCGACGACAGCGCTCGTAAAATCAAAGGTCGCAGTGGTTGCTCGAGGGACCTCCCCCACCCCCTCTCGTCTTTCCGCGCTTGTTAAAGACGCCCGGGCCGTTTCCTCTCTTCTTGAGCATTCTCCGGCTGATCCAACAGGTGGGGGGGATCTTATCGCATACGCCGCGAAGCGACGGAGATGGGCCGGCTCGTTTGATATCCGCTTCAGCCGCGTTTGTCGCCCCCCGCTATACTGCGCTGGTACCCGCGGGTAGAACGTACGATGCGCAGGCGGATGTATCAATTTGGACTTTATACGCGAAATATATAGCGAAACTTTATGGCTTTGACTGCATGTAAAGGTTTCACTAAAAGAAAGACACCCGACGCCGCCTCCTGTTGCGCTCGCCTCGCTGGTTCTATATTCTAAAATAATGAAAACTGGGTATTGATTGCCTTTTCAATCAAATGCGGTGGGCACTTCTAAGTAGTTATATATGAAAAACAGATTTAGAGGAACAAAGGCAACTAGCTTCACAATGCTTCTCGCAATTTATGTCAGTGCGCGTGATACAGTCAACATGCAAATATCGACTGTTCCAATAAAAAAAAACTGAAATCTGATCTCAACCGGTGATTGAAGAAGCAATTTAGCGGTCAAAAGCTACGCATCATTCAATTTTAGTTTGCTTCGTAGCGGGCATTTTACAATGTCTCCTGCTCTACATAAGGATCGCAATTGTGAGTTGACCCCTACAGCCATGTGATCTGGGACTTCTGTGTAGTTAATAAGCATATATGTTTCATGCGAAAATATACAAAACTGAAACTGCAAACAAGATATCATCTGACAGCTTCTAGCGTCGATCGCCAGAAACGCTTCTCGTAATGTGTTCATCGGAGATAAGGTATGGGGTTAATTGTCTTGACTGCGTCGTTCCGTGTTAGTCATGCGGCTGCTTTGCACATTGATCGTAACTTTTTACGTGCTCCAGCCATGTTCTGGAGTGATACAAACAAGTCTTAATTGAGGTGTCTTGTCGCAAAGTTTCAGGGAACCAACAAGACGACTTAACAAGGTAAATGCCATAAATATTTTGTATTGCGGATACCAGCAGCACATTATGCAGTAAACTGTTCATCTATATTTAACATGCGGCAAAAGCACTGGCTGCAAATTCACGACCCTTTCCCAAAGATTGTTTTCTAATACTGGCAACTTTACGTATTCTTTAGGTCACAATAAACTTGATATTATTAAGGACGGCTGTCTCCAGTCACCCTGTCAGTGTCGCTCCAGACGCAATCATACAAACTGCACAAGGTCAGATAGAACAAGCTGCGACAATGACAAGTGTACTTTGTTTTCTTCTACCATAAACAATGAAACGTTCTGCCACATGCTTGCATAAATCGCGGATTTTTGGAGGCGTTCGCCGCTAAAATCGTACAATTCTTCCCTCTGTAACCCCGTGAAATACAGTGTAACTGGACTCACCCAGACAACCTGGGTCCGATCCCCCCCTCGGGCCCCCCCAAAAAATTATTATTTATTTTATTTGCATCTTTCTCGATTTTTCGGTCACGGACAATATGATGATTTTTCGCTCGCAACCAACGACGCCGACGCCGGAATTTCTGCGAAGCGAGCTCTTTGACCCATTCGAGACCAGTTTCTTTTTTTATGAGTCTTGTGAAAGCAGATGTGATTTCTTATTGTATCTACATCTATATATATCACAGTGAAAATTTCATCGTGAACTAGCTCTTAGTTTATCAAATATGGCCAGTGACCATATGGTCACGCTAGGCTCTTAGGCTACAGTATAAATCACAAAGTGACAAATTTTGTGTCAGGCCTTGACACATCGCGAAACAAAAAATTAGGGATTTGTTGGTCACTCATTGTAAAATGACGTGAAGGGCGCAATGTACATGCCGACGTCGCATTTATTGCATTGTGTGGTCACCGTGCTGTCGCAGTTTTCTCTAGCGCACCTGCGCCTTTTGCGGTTAGGCACAGCTTCCACGAAGTGGACTGTTTGGTCATTCGAAATGTGGACCACAAGGCGCGCTGTCAACAAGTGTCGACGTTCTTCGACGGCCAGTTCCTTTTGGCTTGTTATTCCATATTGTCAGGTAGCTTTGGGGGATTTGCGTCCGGAATTCAAATTGAGTGACGTCAGATCATGTGCTGCGCGTAAGGACCGCACGTTGCTTATGGCTAATTCACAAAGTGAATATCGCTCACCGCCATTTCCTGCGACGAATTGACGGTAGGCATCTACGTTCGCATTCATTTGGTCAGTGCCTCCCGTGAGGCAGTTATATTGGTTAGCGGCATTAGGACGAGGCATTTGGATCTTCTGTGCGCTTGAAGATAACTCAGCGTAAGGGCTTATCTCCTTACACTGAAGTAGATATGTGGTGATCCATCGCCTTGTTTTTCATACTCTGCTTTATCTTCATCACAGTCGCATGCACCTGATGCGACGGCCGTCAATAAGCACCGTTTTAGCACCTGCTCTAAGCTGCCTACTTGTTAGGTTGTATACGACTTAGGTGCACGGAACGCCAGGTGGTCGAAATTACCGGAGCCCTCCACTACGGCGTCCCTGATAATCATGTCGTGGTTTTGGGACGGTAAATCCCAACAGGTGTTATATAATACCCTTAGGTTATATTATATAATTATATTATATAATACCCTTAATACCATCGCTTACGTGAGCACTTCTACGATGTCGAGATTGTTACTGGTGGTTGTTTAGCGATGTATTGTAAGAGGTGTGGCTGTGTTCCATTGTTGCGCGCGTGCAGATTTGTCGACAGAAAAACAAATCAGCTGACACGGCAGATTATTGAGGCAAAAGAGATTGAAAAGAATCGGAAATTTGAGTAAGCATACCGCCAATTGCTCTGACAAAAAACAAATTTGATTTTCTGGTTGTGACGCCATTTTGAATGTGTCATCTCTGAGTGCCTTCAAATTTCTGCGCATTAATTTGTGCTGATTAAGGTATGCTAAAAGTAACGACGATATTACAACTTGTTTTTTTTCGAAGTAGCGTCTTTGTGTGTATGCTTGTGCCTCTCTCATCCGCGTTTTCTCTGCACTTCTGGTTTTCTTCGAAATACATTACCAACGTACCCAAACTGCCACATTGGTAGCTAACCCTCCTTACACAATAACTCTGTGAGCCCAGTAAGGTATTTGTAAAGAATGAATAGATAAATAAATAAATACATAGATATTTCACAAGTATGGAGATACTGGGCATTAACCATACTAGTCGGTTTCAGGAAAGGATACTCTACGCTGATTCACAGTAACGTGATGATTCTGGTAAATGACAGCGTGCAGAAGCGCACCGCCACATCATGGCACTCACTCATATAATTTTACACCCAGCGAGTGCAGAATTTCTGCACGTCCCTTATTAAATAGTTCTGAAGGTATACGTCACATTGCTTACCGTTCCAAGGGCACCATAGTTCAATCCGATTGGCCCGTACAGATACACAATAACGGACGATTCATTATGGCTGACGGTATTACAATAGCACTTTTTGTCGGCATTGTGTAAGCATTCACAGTCTCTTCGTCATACAACAGAGCCCTGGGGTCTTTCCACTTGTACTGAGCTGAAGCTGAACGAGCCTTTACATACGAGGGAAAAAGTCGGTTCGCTGATACGTCCGTGATCATTCCTGCGAAAGGTGATGAAAATTATATTTTAGGCAACACTGCGCCTCGCAAAAGAAAGTTTTGCAAACAATAACTTGCGTTTGCTGCTCATTGGACTCGAAGATTGCAGCAAGAAATGTCAGGTGAAAATTTTATTGACTGTGTCAAACGTCGGCTGGCTATGCAGTAATCAAGGAAACGCTATCGTGAGCAGAAAACCTGAATGGCAAAATGGGATGAGGTTGAGAATTCAGAGGGACGTTGAGAACTTAAGTTTTCGGGTATGATGAAGAGCTTTCCTCTATTTAAATTTCCTTTTTCAGAAGGCGAACTATTTCAGAAAATATAGTAGATTGGCTGGTGCGCACCTAAATTTTTCCGTGAACATTAGCCTAAACTGCGCACGCGTGGAATGCAGGACAATGTACGAATAGCAGTTCCTTCTTCCTGACCAGCGGAAAAGTTTTGTGCACCGTCATTCTGAAGCACCGAAGGGGACAGAACACCAGCTGTGGGTGGTTTACCGGTAGCTGCATTCCCATAAGTAGTGGCCCCTTTGCTCCCCCCTCCTCGCCATCTGCTGTCCAGAGGGCTTGTCGATCCATGTGTTAGAAGGCTTTCCGCAAATGTGATGTTCATCAACGGAAGCTGTCGCTCTAGCGATAAGTGAAGTTGCCAACGGAATCGATAGCTGCCGTTGGCAACTTCACTTATCGATAGAGGAAAAACCAGGACAGAATGTTCGTCAGCTAAAATATGTAAAAAAGTGGGACCGTTGTCTGATATCCCATGATGCAAGGTCTAAACACGTGGCTCACTTTCAGAAGACAGTTTTTCATCACTTCCGATAGGATCATCCAACATTTCTTCGGTCATTACCGGAAGAAGCTATACCTTCTGCAATGGAAACTTCCGATTTAGGATAGCGCTCTTCAGAGCCTGGCACGTGTGGACGTTGGCTTGAATGGTCTGAATGCCACGGAATTTTAGCGAATATGTGCATTTGCGAAAATTGATGCTACTGAACTGCCATGCTACTGACCTTGAATATTTCGCCATCTTTAGGAATTGCAAGTGGGAATGTTGAGCCCACAATTGTGTTCCATGGATTTGGATTCATCATTTGGCGCTATTTATGACTAGTCATGTCTAAGAAGCAGAAGGAGGAGTGCATTATTGGGACACATCAGCGCTATTCATTCGTAGTCGCCAAATGCAGGATACAACGTCAGGCACAAGGCGTAAATAATCGTAAACCGCCTTCATTTTGTTCACTACAGTACGCGACCCCTAAACCTCGCACTCGCGAGCATTCCCGTTCTTTTCGCTTCACCAGCTCTGGGTTGACAACAATTTGTTCCGGACGGTCGTTTCTGACAATGCGTTTATATTCATTGACATTAGCGCGAGCTCGTTTATATTCGTTGACATTAGCGCGAGGCGTCGGTATCCAACGCTGTAAGATTTGCGGAAAGCTTTCAGGTGGGTGCCGTGGCAAGATCTGCTCATCTACTGACAAGAAAAAAAAGATGGCTTTAGCATTCAAGTCGTTTTCGGTGAATGCATAAAATACCATGTCATTGTTTTCTATTGACAGCTACTGTTGATTATATAACAATTGATTTTAAATATATGTATCGCGAACTATTCTGACTCATGCTTCCGGTCCTCAAAATTGTCTGATGCTTAGTGATCACAATGAGCGGCCGACCCGCGTATATTTCTGAGCTTCCGCATATCAAATCATGCATACCATTTTGTAGGTCTGCAATATGAGATGGAATACACTTTAGGCACACAACGGGCGTGCTTACAGAAGGGTACCTGTGAGCTTTACTAAATGTGCTTTGAAATACCATCCAAATAGTCTTTAAATAAACTGAATGATAAGTATAATGCTTTAGGACAAGAGGCTCCTTATTGTAGCTTTAAATGATGTAACTTGTATTTATCGCTGCTTAGCAGCATCTGCCGCAATCACGCCCGATATTGTTGTTTAAATAAGGATATAAATTGCAGCTGTACTATACCTCCACTATGTTTTACGTGATTTGATACTAATACTATAAGACGACGTTCGCCAGTTTGGTATCATGTCACTTATGAAATATCACTCATGTTTGACAAAGGCGAACGCCCGAGGAGACGAACAATAATGATGCTTAAGCTTATTGTTATACACATGAAGACGACCAGCCGTACACTTCGTGATCAAGTATCAATGAAAGGTACCCGAAATAACGAAAATTTTACAATATTCTCGAAGCCCGCTGTCACAACTATCACAATGAACCTGCCGCCAAGATGTGAACATTTTAGTGTCTGAAATATCGTGGCTTCCCTTTTAAGATGCAATCACTGCTGATTTTTAATGACTGAGAAGACAGATATTCTATTTACGCATAATTTGTTTACTATTAGCCGCGCAGTTATGTATTACAGAAAAGCCAGTCTAATTGTAGTAGTTGCTTGTTAGCTAGTGACAGGTGCGTTTTAACACGTTTTTGCGCCGACCTCCATATACTACTTTAGAATGTAGACATTAATCAATACTGACTGTAAATCTCTTCCACGAATTCAGGATCTAATTGCCTTCCTGGGCTTCCTACGTAAACCGTCAGATTGATCAACTTGTTTATAGCATGTTCCCGGATATTGGAAGTGATCCAGCTTGAGGATGACAGCGTGTTCTCGAAGGCATTGCGGATTCTGGAGACCATGCGTTTCGTCTGGTATACCATTCGAGGTGGAATCACTGTGCAGTAAATAAACATGGAAGGATACATTGTTAGCCAAGGCATAATGGTATATGGCTCTAAAAATGAGCCCATAAACAACCACACAAACCACACCAACAATGAAACCACTGTAGACAAGGCTATGCTTAGCCGCAGCACCGTTGTGTTTAGCTGGTTTTTATATCACCGTGTCAAAAATATAGGTGAACCTACAAAGGATGAAAGTGCGGACAAGTATCCGCTCACGCCGCTTCCGCGCATAAGAGCTCGTCTGATCACTACTCCGTCGTCTTTGGATGCTAGAACAAGCAGCGCAGCAGGGTGATATTACATACCGCTGCCAGCGACTGTCACGACGCTCCACGGGAATCGTGCCCGTGCGGCGTTTTCACCTTCATCGCGAATGGATACTTGTAATTCAAACAGAAAATCCAGGAGCGGGTGAAAATGCGCGAGTAAGTATACTAACTGCGTGTATTCTTGCCTGATGCCCAGCTATTCCAATTTACGAACCTCATTGGTGTGACACGCATCTGGGTGGAAGGCAGACGCAAGATTTGTGTGGGGGTGCACTTAAAACCTTTCAGCGTTTCCTTTGACGAAATTGTACAAGGCAGTGGTTTCAAGCACTAGCAAGCAGCACCTTTACTTGGACACATGACATCCAGCTGCGCAGATTGGTACCTAAAAAAACAGTACTTGCGCCATTGTCCTTAACGTCGCTGACGCAGGCGTAGCGCTAGCTGAAACAGCGAAATTTTAACCATATTAACATAGCGCCCATTCTATGAAAGACCGCAGGATTCTGTTCATTTCAATATCGGGTTTACTAAGACTAGGTCAGTTACGCTTGTAAAGCATCATAGTTACAGGATTTTGGGAGCTATCTGTACATAGTTACAGATAGCTTCCAAACGGAATCCTTGAACGATACTGCAGGTGAAGAGCGTGCTCTGTGAGAGCACGCTTTTGTGAGCAAGACACATTATTGTAAAAGCACTCGTGAAATAAAAATTGAGTTTTTTTTACGAGTGTAACAGCGGACGACCCTTACGAGGTTGCCTCCGCGGCCTACTCAGCACGTGCTGTATACCTTGTGGACTTGCACGAGCAAGGTTTTTTTGATGTTCTAAAAATACAGATAAAATGTTCAGGCTAGAAAAAAAATGCCAAACGCGCTTTCTGGGGGGACTGAGTTGCGGAAGTTTTGCGTTTGCTCTGTGTAGCGTCTGTTGGCATGGCAGTCCAGGGAGGTCGCTTCGTGGCGTTTGCGATAGATGGAGCGATGCGCTTGCAATTATGGCGCGACGCATTTAATTCGCTGTGTTCTGGTCTATACTCAGTTTCCTTACGCATGTTATCCTTACATCGCTTTTGGCATTACTGCTCTAAGTTTTCTTCACACTCTGGAATATATAGGCAAGAGCAAAAGCTCTTGGCCGTCATGTTTTTTTTATTCTGAAGCCTGTTTATTGACTCAAAAAATTCCAACGTCCCACCGAACGTTCTTCTTAGGGCCTGGCTTAATAAGCTGCTGGCAGGATGACGATGACAATGCGTACACTATGAAAGGTGCATATGAAAACCAACTTACCTGACTGGAAGTGGTGACCGTTAATCGCAATATTCATCAAATTTCTGATTAGTTCGTAGCAAGCGTCCTCGGCGGTTCTCTCCCCACGAAATGCGTATGGATCAGTGAAGTTGACCAGCTGCCTAAAGATGCTCCATGCGACCAGGTATTGTAGCCCGACTTTGCCGACAGATTCACGCCTGAACAGCTTCTTGATGATGCTGGTACTATGAACACCGTGCTCAATTCTGTCCAAACCCGTATATGTGTGGTTCGTGTATTTGGAAATAAGGGTAACCCATTCACCTGGAAAAAAACAATCAGGTTAGCCTGACGTTACTCCGATTAAAGCAATATCGCACCGTTATTTTTCTTTCAGTCTGCTATACGCTTGACAACTTGTAGTCGGATATATTTTCCAATACTTATTAAAATATTGGCAACTATTTTTTTACACCCACATTATAGCGGTATGTAGCAAAGTGGGTCGTACAGTGTAATATGCTTACATAATGAGATACTATAGGTTGATAGCGCTGATAACGAAGATTAGAATTATGTGTCTTAAATTGTTATTGCGGTCCCACACTGTAAAAAATGAGGACACCATCTTAGGGTAAGCAATGCGTCTACTCTAGGAAAACATATTTACAATCTGCAAAATATTACGTGACTGCTGCGTGAACGTAAGATACACTCGCTGTAAAATGATTTGACCAGAAGCTGTGAATCCCTCGCCTTTGCTGCCATTGTCGAACGCGTTGGCAAGTTTTGAGTACAGTCTAGGATGAGAGTGAAAACATGCGCGTATTTTTTTTTTTTTTTTACTGTGTGCTAGGAGTGTCTAACGACTTCGGGCGGTCATCGAATGTATATTTGCGTCGGTGAAGCAGGTCGTTGCGAGTGGCAGAATGGTGAGCTTGATGGCGCAACGTGTGGCTGGTTGGTTGTCGTGATAGACAAGAAAGCTAGGGTACCAGCGATTCTATCCAACGGACATTGAGCTGGGTCGAAAACGACGGTGTGTTGGTCGACGGAATAAACAGCAAGCTGAGATAATGAGCTACTGGCGATGTCGTGAGTCAGACAAGAGGGGACGTCCGAGTGCGTCGGCTTGAGATTTTTATCGTCCACACCGGTATGGCGCGTGGATGTCGTAGTCCTGCGTGCGAATCGCACAAAAAGCGAGACGGCCTGAAGGATCCTTGATTTACGACATTAAAATAGTATATGGCAGGTGTCTTAAAAACACGGCCCGTAGACCGTATGATGTTGGAAATGCGGCCCGCGTTTTCATGAGGAATAAATGTTTGTGACTCTTCCAAATGGCACTAGTGCTGTTTACTCGCTCGTTGCGGGTAATAACGCACTGCTCGCGTAACGAACAGAAGCGGGAATGGTCTAAAGCATCTATTTCGTGAAGTGCCCCATGCGGTCACTTTGTGTTAAAGAATAACATCCATGCTAAAGGTAATACACAAAACACAACATCCATTTAAACGGAAGGAAGAGAGGGATGTAGCACAGTCTTTAGGATTTAAGTTTGGTGTTTTTATTTAACGGATTTCGGGGGCTTGAACGGAGCGCATTGGGCGTTTTTCTGCTACTTTCGAGAGCTTTTAAAGCCCGCTTTTATAGAGGTTGCAAAATAGTTATGTCAGACACTATACAAGCGTTTTACGGACATTTATTGCTACTAACCATCACTAGCACATATTAGAAAACGGACATAACAGCATATCTGCACAAACATGTCATTTTTATACACGTACTCATGACGTAGGAATCAAACTCGCGACCATACGCGTCGAAAGCAAACACTATAACCATTACACCACAGCGCCACCACTTTCTTGATTGTTCTTTCACGGGGTTATATATGTACAAAGCACCTGGTAACCGTCGGCGGCATTAGTTGATGCGTCGACATTAGTTGATGCTTGCGTAAGGCCAGTACATAAATTGCGGGGCGTCATGGTGGCCAAAGTAAACACCTTCGTTCCGAATTATTCGGCTTCGTCGTGTCGTGCCGCTTGAAAAATAATGACCGTGTGCCCTCTTGAGTGCTTCTCTACATGTCGACAATGCTTCACTCACCGGTACTTCGTGAATACCAGGGGGAAAAGGTATGTTCACATGGCCGAACATCTGTGCATTCCGCGGGCGTGTGACGTGGAGCAATTTTCGTTATTTCTGCTGCGAGCTGCATATGTGTTTCCCACGGCAGCGCGTGTTCTGGGCTGTTCGAAGACCGCCTGTGTTACCATTTTAGGGGTCTGGGCCTCCCGCCACACAGAACC